>PVIA01000905.1:185442-340204 GCA_004024845.1 Tonatia bakeri
TATAATAATGGCTTTGTGATGATGAAGTCCTTTAACTTGACCTTATCTGGGTAGCACTTTATCTGCCCTTCCATTCTAAATGATAGCTTTGCTGGATAGAGCAATCTTGGATGTAGGTCCTTGCCTTTCATGACTTGGAATACTTCTTTCCAGCCTTTTCTTGCCTGCAAGGTTTCTTTTGAGAAATCAGCTGATAGTCTTATGGAAACTCTTTTGTGGGTAACTCTCTCCTTTCCTCTTACTGCTTTCAAGATTCTTCCTTTATCTTTAATCTTGGATAACTTAATGATGATGTGCCTTGATGTGTTCTTCTTTGGGTTGGCCATCTCCTCATCACTTAGCTCTCTTTTTGAAGTTTCGCTCTGTTCTTTCATTTGGGCCCTATTTCTTTGTCTTGGTGCACCTGTTAAGTTGTAAGGGGACGGTGCCTTAGGTATTCACCAGGGCCGGGCAACCCTCCTTGCTGCATTTGGCACTGTTTGTGGGGGAGGGGCCAGAGAAGGAACAGTGTGGCTCACCTGCTGGTCTCTAGCCCCACTTTCTAACAAACTCCCATGTGAGACTGGGAGTTTCTCCCACCGAGGCAACCGCCGTAGCCCACAGTCAGCTCTCAGTCTGTTTCCTGTTCAGCCAGCCCCACCCGCACAGCCTGCCCATCTTGCCACAGTTTCTCTCCGTCCACCTGTCTTACTGGTCTGGTTGTTGTGGTCGACTGTTTCTTTAATTCCTTGATTGTCAAAATTCCATGCAGTTTGATTTTCTGGCACTTCTGGGTGTTTATTGATTTTAGAGTGGTTGTTATCCTCCTTTTGGTTGTTCGAGGAAGAGAAGGGTTTCTACCTACGCCTCCATCTTGGGCGGAACTCAGCTCAATGTAATGAGACACGAGTGTTAACTAAACTTGTTATGTAATCATTTCACAACATATACAAATCAAATCACCATGCCGTGCCAATTATTTCTCAATAAAACTAGGGGTGAGGGAAAGAGTACCCGTAGCAGCACGATTCACACTAGCCAGAAACAGGCAACAAACCCAAACGCTTCTGAGCAGTAAAATGAATAAATTGTGGCATAGCAACACAACGAAATCCATACGTGAATGTGAACAAAGTTACTACAGATAAACAGAATTTGGATGATTCCCAAAAGTATAATTTTGAGCCACAGAAATCAGCCCCTAAAGAGCATATAGTGTAAGACTCACTTTTTCTAAACTTTGAAAGCAGAGATGAGGACACGGCGGTGCCCTGCGGGGAGGAGAGGTGTGACTGCGAGGCACAGGGGCACCGGTCACCTCCCGTTGGTCGCTGAGTGCGGCGATTGCGTGAGTGTGTTCGCTTTGTGAAAATGCGCCACTCTGTACACTTAGGGTTTGTGCACTTCACTGTATGTTTGATGTACTTCGAAGTGTCCATCCACAAGGGGAGACTGAGGAGAACTGACGATAGATGTGAGTGAAGGGGGGCAGCCTAGCGTGATTTTTAGGTTTTGGCCAATGGAGTTACTCTTGACTGAGATGGCTAACTGGTCTGGTTGGTTCACGAGGTCCCCGGTGCTGGGAAAACTCGTTCCTGGGAAGTCTCAGTGTCAGCTGCCTTGCCGAGCAATGGACCCCGGGGGATGGGGCAAGACCATAATTTTGGATGGAAGTTCAAGGTCAAATTTTTCTTAAAAGTGAGAAGTAGGTGAATGGGAGGCAGCCAAGTCTTTGGGGGACTTTATTAAGAAACCACTGTGGGTCATTTCTAGCCTGTGAGCTATCACGCTCCAGGCTTTGTTGCATCTAGTACAGCATTCACGGGCAGTGTGAGGGCGCACCGTGCACCGTTTTGGTTTTCATATGATGACCGCGAGGTGGGTTTCTGTTCAGTATGACCCATCTACTTCTCACGGGAAGCACTTAGGTGCTGTTTCTAATCTGATCCCTGCTAGTTGTGCAACTGGAAGCTGTGACCTTAAGTTTTAATCAGGGCCAAGGCTGTAAAAATACAGTGCTGTAAGTTATAATTATCAAGTGCAGTTCCAGAGGCCAAGAGGACAGTCAGAGTTTCTTGAGTAAATGTCCTGTGCTCCAGCAGCAGATGTAGAGGGCCATGTTTTCACAGTCCTTTTGGCTTCTTTCTGAGTTAGTGTAGTTAGCTGTCTCTGCTGGGCTCAGGAGTAAGCATCTCCCCATTGCTGGGTCCTAGGACTTATACATAGAACTCCTTCCTTCGTGTTCCTTTCCACACCACCTTTCTACCACTTCCCTTGTTCTGTCTTTTCAAAGTTCACTTAGAAGTAACCCCCTTAATAGGATAAACTACTTTCTTTTAACTTTAAAATATATATATATACACATCCCTTTCCTTCCTTTTGTAATAGCATTTCTTCTAATTTCAAAAGAGAAACCATAAAAAGAGTGTCATTGGTAATACGAAAGTTATCTTGCACACCGTCAGCAATTATTAACAGTTGGGCTGCATAAGGTCTGAGAAAAGTCCACAGAACAAGTAAAACTGTTATTATCAATGTTAGCAGACAGGTGAAGACAATCAGACAAATAGCGTTCAACATCAGTTTGCAGGTGAGGGGCCTGGCGACACCTCGGACAGTTTGTATCTCCGATGTCTCCTGTTCCTCACCCTCAAGAAGCCGTTGGTTTCCACTGCAGTTAAGTGTCAGGGACAGGGGCAGACGTCTATTTGTGGGTAGACACCTGATAATGTCCCTTCCAACAATGTTAGGGAGAGAGTCTCCAATTAATGTCTTTTCCAGTGGACAAAAATCTCCTGGTTGTAAGCTGTGGTCTTTGAAGTCTTTGTCACCTGAGAGCTCACTGTGAAATGACTGTTACTAATTTACCAGTCTCTATGAGCTGGTTAATGAGCCCTTGATAATAATGCAGAATGTCTCCTTTTATTTTTTTAAGGTTTTATTTATTTATTTTTAGAGGGAGGGGAAGAGAGGGAAAGAAATATCAATGTGTGAGAGATACATTGATAGGTTGCCTCTCGAACACCCCTGACTGGGGACATGGCCTGCAACCCAGGCATACAGCCTACCTGGTATCGAACCGATGACCCTTTGATTCGTAAGCTGGCACTCAGTCCAATGAGCCACACCAGCCAGGGCCAGAATGTCTGCTTTTAGTAAAACTGATTCATGTGTCCCTTCATCATAGGACAGCTCCTGACTCTTTCACTGGGAGGAAGGCAATGTTTACCAGAGTTCAGGTTGAGGAGTACTCTAAGGGGAGCTTTTGGCCAAGGGAGACTAAGAGTTTCTGAAAACTTACCTAGTTGAGTTTTAATTGTACAATTTGTATGTTCTACCAGTCCAGCAACTGGGGGTGATAGGCACAATGAAAATACCAAATATTACAAATGGATGGCGTTATTTGTCCGGTGAAGTGAGTCACTGTAACTGAGAAGGAATTTCCCAACTGGGAATTTCTTTCCTAATAATTTACCTGCTGTCAAGGCTGTTGCTCTCCTGCAAGGGATGCCTCAACCCCAACAAAACTAGAGCTAACAGATTTGCACCTTGAGAGGGCAGCATTGGCTAAAACCCAATCACCACACCTCGAGTGGATCTAAAGAAAGTGGGAAATGTCCGTGGGACCCATGGAATGATTTTCCAGGGTTATATTTGGGCTGATAGAACATCCGCCATATACTTTATGCACTATAGTAGTAGTAATATTGTTTACTTTGTGAAGTCATCTTTTAGGACTTTAATGTTTTAGCCTTTTAAAAATATATTTTATTGATTATGCTATTACAGTTGTCCCATTTCCCCCCTTCATTCCCCTCCACCCTGCACACCCCCTCCCACCCCCATTCTCCCCTACTCCCATTAGTTCATGTCCATGGGTCTTATACATAAGTTCTTCGGCTTCTCCATTTCCTATACTGTGCTTAGCCTCCCGCTGTCTATTTTGTACTCACCATTTATGCCTCTTATTCCCTGTATCTTCCCCCCACTCCTCCCTCACCTTCCCCACTGATAATCTTCCATGTGATCTTAATGTCTTAGCTTATGTACATGTTAAAGTATAGGTAATTGAGCCCCAATAGGTAAAATTGATTTTTGATTGGGTGTGAGCCATATCCCTTTGCCTGGAACAAAGTTTCCACCTTTCGTTGCCATATCCTGTTTTCCTCTGCAGCCATCCATTGGAACTATGAAAGAGAGTCTTGTATACATTTAATAGGAAGCAAGGAGCATTCTCAGGTCTGGAAAATTTGCCTGTTTAATGCTGCCTGTCTAGCTGCAGCATTGGCAAAATAATTTCCTCTTGCTTCCATGGTGACCGGTCTAGAAAGCCCTGGGATTTCGATCATTGCCCATTGTTTCCATTTCTGCAGGACATCTAATAATTTTGCAACCTACTTTCCTTTCTTTATGGGCTGCCCTGAGGAAATTAAGAAGCCTTGCTGCTTCACCAGTATTCTGAAGCTGTGAGCCACACCAGAGACAAGCTTTATCAGTGCAGATGTTGGCTATTTGATCTTTGGTCAATTGACAAGTCCAAGTTAGAAAAATAATTAGGCTGGTTCAGCAGATCTTGTTCAGGTAAATGAGGACTTTCAATCATGTCCACCATGGAAGTTGTTGCATATCCAGCTCAGTAACGTTCTTGTTTATCTTTCAAAGACCCATCTGTAAACCAAATTACGTCAGCATTAACAAGGGGTTTTCTAGAAACCATTCCTACCAACAAGAAGGCAGTCAGTAAACAAAATGCAGTCCCAGAGGTCTTCATCCTGCATGGAAAGTAGCAAAGTTACTGGGTTAAGCCTGTGACATTGAGTTCACGTAAAATTAGGTGTAGAAGGCAAGAGCCAGCTGACTGAAAGAAGTGTCGAATGTGACGAAAATTCAGTGGAGGTTCAACAGAATGAGGGACATAAACAAAGGACAGCCTGTCATGATCTTTTCTGTTTGCTTACACAACATGCCTGGGCAGAGACGGCTGTCATGGAGAGAGGGGGCCCTTTGGCCACTGAGTCTGGTTGCTGACTGTACTGGGTCTGTGGTGATCACCCCGAGTTAAAATTTCTTAAAGTAGTTTCTTTATTTTCATGCATAAAAAGCTAGAAAGTTTATAATTAAGGTATCCCTGAAGGAAAAAATAAAATGGGAAAAAATAAAATTTTTTTCATTATTATTCTTTTTAAAATATATTTTATTGATTATGCTTTTATAGTTGTCCCAATTTTCCCCTTAGCCTACTTCCACCTGGTACCACCTTCCCTCCAGCAATTGCCCCCCTTAGTTTATGACCATGGGTCATGCGTACAGGCTCTTCGACATCTTTATTTCCTATTCCTAACACCCCTCTGTCTGTTTTGTACCTACCAATGATGCTTCTTAATTCCTGTACCTTTTCCCCCATTCTCCCCTTCCCCTGTCAGCTGATACCCCTCCAAATGATCTCCATATCTATAATTCTGTTCCTGTTCTAGTTGTTTGCTTAGTTTGTTTTTTTAGGTTCAGTTTTTGATAGCTGTGCATTTGTTGCCATTTTAATGTTCAGCTGAAAAATCAGCTGACAGACTTATGGGAGCTGATTTTGTAGGTAACTCTCTGCTTTTCTCTTGCTGCTTTTAAGATTCTCTCTTTATCTTTAACTTTTGGCATTTTAATTACGATGTGTCTTGATGTGGTCCTCTTTGGGTCCAATTTGTTGGGGACTCTCTGGGCTCCCTGGACTTGTGTGTCTATTTCCTTCACCAAATTAGGGAAAGTTTTCATTATTTTTTTCATATAAGTTTTCAATTTCTTGTTCTTCCTCTTCTTCTGACACCCTTATGATTCAGATGTTGGTACATCTGGAGATGTCCCAGAGACACTTTATACTGTCCTCATTTAAAAGAAAAATTCTTTTTTCTTCTACTGTTCTTGTTGAATGCTTATCTCTTCCTTATGTTCCAAATTGTTGATATGAATCCCTGATTCATCCCCTCTGTGGTTGGATCCCTGTAGAATTTTCTTTATTTCACTTAGTATAATCTTCATTTCTGCCTGAGTCTTTTTTATGCTGTTGCCTTACGCAATGAGTTCTCTGAGCATCCTGATCGCCTGAACTCTGTATGTGATAGGTTGGTTATCTCTGTTTTGTTTAGTTATTTTTCTGGGGTTTTGTTCTGTTCTTTTGTTTGGGCCATATTTCTTTGTCTCCTAATTTTGGCAGCCCCCCATGTGTGTTTCTGTGTATCAGGTAGAGCTGCTTTGACTCCCTGTCCTAGTAGTGTGGCCTATTGTACAAAAGGCCCCTGTAAATTGTGTGGGATGGAGCGTTAGGTAATCACCAGGGCTGGCCAACCTGCTGCACTTCTTTGTGGCTCTGTGTGTGGGGAGGACGTGGAGAGGGGATGGTGCCACTGTCTGACTTCTGGAGGTTTTCCCAGCCCTTGCCCTGTGAGACTGGCACCCTTTCAGCTGTTGCCCCGGGGCTGAATCCCAGAGGGAGTAGGTCTGAGTATGTTTTAGATCCATGCACGACCTTTAAGCAGAGTCTCCTGAAAACCCAGCAGTTTCTTCTGCCACCCCAACCCCCACTGGTTTTACAGCCAGAAGTTATGGGGACTTACCTTCCTGACACTGGAACCCTGGGCTGTGCAGTCTAGCCTGGGGCTGGGATCACTTGCTCCCAAGTTGTCCCTCCCAATTTTTACCCCCCCCCCCACGTGAATGTGGGACCGCCCATTCCGCTGCTGCAGCCTCTCCATGCTGCACCACAGCTCCGCGCCTCTCTGCCTGTCTCTGCACCTCCACCCCTCCTACCGGTCTGGATGAACGTGGCTTCTTTAAATCCTTCGTTGTCAGAATTCCATACGGCTCTCTTTTCTGACAGTTCTGGGTGTTGTTTTGAGATCTAGTTGTAATTTCTTCTGTGGTTGTGTGAGGAGGTGAAGTGTGTTTACCTACGCCTCCATCTTGACTAGAAGTCTGTTATTATTTCTTTTAAATAATTCAAAAGCATACCTGTATCTCAAAACCAAAACTCCTTTATTGGCTTGGTGGTAATCTTTCCTCTTCTGTGCCACCTTTGTGCCCCTATGATAATTTTTAGGACATTTTGCCTTCCTGGGGAAACTGCTCCGAGTGTGGGGTGGCCATGAGACTGGCATACAATGACTGAGTAGGGGAGCAGCAGAGGTGTTGGGGAGCAGCTTGCAGGCCCTCACTGAGTCACAGGAACCTGCCTGCTGCTTCAGGGCCCCCCTAGGCTCCAGGCAATGTTCTAGGTCCTAAAGGTACAGCAGGAAGCAAGACAGACAGAAATCTCCGTCCTCGTGAGACTCGCATACAGATCATTAGTTTGTTATAAAAGGGTGTAGCTCGGGAAGAGTCAGATGGAAGAGGTGCACAGGGTGAGATGTGGGGAAAGGGCGGGGAGCTCCTGTGCTCCCTGCCCTGCTCTCCCAGACCCTCCACGGGTTCACTGACCCCAGAGGTCCCCAGAGGAGGGACTTTAAATAGTTCTTTAGTGATTTTACAGCTTGTTTCCCTTCTGCATTTCACTGAATTGACTCAGCGATTTCAATTTGATTTTAATAAGCCATATAGAGGCTGGGCCATTAATAAAAAATTTGGAATCCAATTGCGACAATATCCAATCTAATCCAGGAATCCTTGAAGCTGCTTTTTTGCTCTTCGGAGAGGAAAAGATAGGATTCCTCTGAGTTTTTCAGGATTCACTAGTAGCCTACATTTAGATATTAGACAACCAAAGTGTTTTACCCGGGGTAAACAGAAGGAGAGCCTGTCCCTTGGTACCCTATGTCCCTTTATAGCGAGCTGTTGTAATAGGTAAGTTGTGTCCTTTGGGGAGTCTAGTAATTTCCTAGAGCATAAACTAAATTATCTACATATTGGATTAGAGTGGAATCTCTAGAAGTGTAATATCACTTAAGCCAGCTTTTAATATCTAAGATAACAGGTGGGACTCTCCATAGATCCCTGAGGAATTACTGTTCAAGTAAACTTGTAATCTTCCCAGGTGAAAGCAAAGACATATTTCTGTCTGATTCTACTGGAATACTGGGAAAGGCAATGCAAACATTCATTACTGAAAAACATTGGCAGCTCACAGGAACAGCAGGTAATAGCAGGTTATGTGGATGTGGAACCACGGGATGTCTGGGAATAACTGTTCTGTTTGTGGTTGTGAGATTCTGCACAAATGCCCAGTCTTTTCCATTGGGTTTCTTTACTGGGAGGAGAGGAGAGTTACAGAGGCTCGTATGTGGAATTCTAATCCCCATTTTACGTAGCCTTGCATAGTGGCCTCAAGTCCAGCCTGTGCACACAGGGCACTGCACAGGACCGGGAAAAGGCCTGAAGTTGCATTGGAATGTTCCGCGACAAACATTCAGTCTCGAGATTATTTTCCTCTTGTGGAATTTCCTTTAGAATCATTATTTTCCTAATTGGTCCACTATCCAATTTATGTATTTCTAAATGCATTACACCCTCCTGGAAAAAGGATATGTGGGTGCCATTGGTTTCAATAAAATCTCACCCTGTCAGGTGATTCGATTAGCAAAAATATATATTGCTCCATAACATTCCCTAGTTGGGAGAGAGCAATTCTGATTTCAAAGCAGACATGGGCTGATTAGATATCTTTACCATCTGCACAGAAGCTGTACTTTGAGTGAAGAGGCAACTTAGGTAGTTAAGAACAGGTAAAGAAGCCCCAGTATTTACAAGGGCCTTAGTAATTTTCCCTTTTTATGGTAATTTTAATTTCTCCTAGAATCCTAGTAAGGAGAAGGGGAAACGCCTTTTCACAGTCTTCAGAGCACCCTATGCTCACTTCTGTTTCTTTTGTCTTTCTAAATCCCATTTCACGTCCCTATAATCCTCCTTAAGGTGAACTGAATCCTCTACAGGAGTTTTCCTGTGAACGCTATTTAGTAATCCAGTTGCTTTAGCTCCCAGTAACCAATCAGCATAATATTAAGTAGAAGTGTTCCAAATAGCCAGGGTCACATATTCTAACAGTTAAGTTAAATTCCTTTGTGAACCCATCAACATCCCAGAGAAAATTGGGGAAGTTTTTAGGTAGGTTTCTTGATTCTGTCCTGGTCCAAGAATCATATATAATTGCTGGTTCTCCTCTGCCTGAGACCAGCTCTTCTCCAAAGGGAGCTGCTGGAATCCCTGAATTATCCTTGTTCGAATTCCTGTTCTCATTTCCCCAGGTCAGCAGGGAGTGGTAGGGAGTGCTGGAGAACATACAAGAAGGGGGAGGCAGGGGGAGGGCAAGTCTGGGTGAGGAAGCTCAGGCAGCAAGTATAGCGGAGGAGCTACGGAAAGGGTGGGAATGAGGAGCTGGTATTTATAAGCTTCAGAAGCGTTCTTTAGTTCGGAGAAAGTCTCTAAAATTTCATTTTTAACTTTTTATTAAATAATTTATCTGTGCTCCTCCTAGATGCTTTTAATTTCCAAATCAATATATGCTTCCCATTCAGTTTAGTTTTAGAACCGGCATTTTTTAAATTTTGCATGCAAAAAAAGTAATTTAGATACCAAGAGAAAGCTGCAGTTTGGCCAGTTTAAGTTGATATCATGTCTAGTTAAATCTTCCCATCTTAGTAAAGCACTTGCAAGTCAAGGCTTCCTACCAGGAGTATGAATGAGGGCTGGGGCCTGGGAGGCACCATTTCCCACGTTAATTTAGTCTTATGCTGGGATCTGCAGAGACTGCACACATTGCTAGAGGCACTGTGTGGTGGGTCCGAGTGTGCTGCTTTGGGTTGAGCTCCATGAGGCTCTCACTCACGGAGACCCCCCAGCCCTCTTCTGCATCTTGGTTTCTCTCCCCGGCTGCCTGACGCAGCTGTGAGGATTCAGAGCGCTAGGCACACAGTCTTCATATGCGCACCCGGACTAGTCCGCTGTTTAACTACAGTTGAGTTGCAGTACCCTGTGGGGCTCCTGCACATCATGCGGACGCCCCCTGACACCTCCACAAGGATTCTTAGTCACCGAAGAATACCCGAGGTTTGAGTTGGAGGGAGAAAGTGTCCCTCGTCTTCCGAAGGCTTTTGTTCAGACTCTCCGAAAGCAATTCCAATTGAAAAGCCAAAGTTAAAAACCAGCCACCCATCCCCACCCCCCGTCCGGCCTTAGCCTGGGTTCTCTCTCAACATTTAACTTTTAGTTCCACCTCGAAGATTTTAAAGAGACAGCTCAGCCCTGGACAGGTGGTTCTGTTTGTGGAAGCATTGCCCTGTACCACTAAGAGGTTGTGGGATCCATCCCCCATCAGGGCGCATACCTAGGATGTGTGTTTCATCCTGGGTCAGGGTGGGTACAGAAGGCAACCAGTCAGTGTTTCTCTGTCACATCAATGTCTCTTTCTCTCTCTTTCTCTCTCTCTCCCACTCTCCTTTACTCTCTAAAATCAATAAAAATATCTTTGAATAAGGATTTCAGAAGAAAAAAAAGACAGCACAAATAAAATCAGAGCCTCTTAGTTTCAAACAGGGAGGCCCAGAATTCCAATGGAAACTCACCCAAGTTCATCCTTTGCACAACAAGGAGTCAGTGAGGCACGGGGTGGGGCGGTGGCGGGGGGGTTGCTCTGTGGTACTGAAACCGGAAAAGACACTGGTGTTCAGGCTGCCTGTCACTACCAGTAAGCAATAACAGCGATTGAATCTTTATGGGTGCTTAATTCAGATGGCCGGGGATCTGAGAAGATGGCGGGTTCATACCCTAACAGACCATCTTGTCTCCTCTTTCTAGGCCAGAACTTTTATAACAAGGGAATAAACAAGGTGCGGTGAGGTCTTTGAGATTCAGAAGCTGCAACATTCCTGTCCTGGGCAGTTAGCTGCTCCCAAGGGGGGTGGTCATCTCTCTCTCTCTGGAACACAAAGGTCCAGATGCCTCCACTTGTCCCCAGGTGGTGGTCTTTAGCAGTGCCCCAGGAGGTCGGCTGTTATCCCAGGAGCCAGGACGGGCCTTATCTGTAGTTTCTGAAACAAATAACTTTAACATACACATTACTCACTAGACTTATAACTTTTTACCTTAAACTAAAATTTTCCGTCTTGAGTCCCCCATCAGTACCGAGCACAGGTCTCGGGGTCTGCAAGGTGGCCCTGGGTGGGCTTCTTTGGAACCCTGCCAACTGCTCCAAGGAAATGTCAATGCAAGAAATGTCCAAACCGACTTCCGGCCAAGATGGGGGCATAGGTAGACACACCCTGCCCCCTCGCACAACCAAGATAGGGACAACAACAATTTAGAAACAGAATAGCAACCAGAACTGACAGAAAATTGATCTGAATGGAAGTCGGATAACCAAGAAAGTAGACGTGTTCATCCAGACCGGTAGGAGGGGCGGAGTCTGGCAGCCGGGCTCGGGTGGAGGCGTGGAGAGCAGAGAGCTTTGGGACCGGGCACGTGAGGCATCTGGGGCATGCGACACCGCAGTGGGTGGACCCTGAATGTATGAATGGCAGCTGGCAGACCCTGTCCAAGGGGTGGCAGCCAGCAGACCCAGCAAGGTGGCGATTGTGAAGCAAGGCAGTGTGCACAACCCAGGAGCCCAGCACTGGGAAATAGAGCCTTGGGGCACTGAATGAGGACACCTGTGGGGATTAAGGAGCAGGGAGGGACTCCCAGCCTCTCAGGAGAGGTCCTTGGAGGGTCCCACAACATGCACAAGCCCACCCACATGGGAATTGACACCAGAGGGGCCCAGTTTGCTTGGGGGGAAGCAGTGGAAGGGACTGAGGTCCCACAGAGAGCAGAGCAAGCACCATTGTTCCCTCTCGGGCCCCGCCCCCGCAAAAAACATCACAACCCAGTGACTGGGGTGCCCTGCCCTGGTGAACACCTAAGGCTCCGCCCCCCCCCCCATACGTAACAGGCGCAACCAGACCAAAGGTGCAGGGGAGATGGCTCAAACAGAATTAAAAGCCCCAGATCCAGTTTTTTTAAGCGACTGAGAGATAGCCAACCTATCAGATGCACAGTTCAAAGCACTGGTGATCAGGATGCTCACAGAATTGGTTGATTTTGGTTACATATTAGGTGTACAAATGAAGTCTACAATAAGTGAAATGAAGAAAAATGCACAGGGAACCAATAGTGATGGATGAAAGCTGGGTCTCACATCAATAGAGTGGACCAGAAGGAAGAAAAAAACAAACAGCCAGAAAAGAATGAAGAAATAAGAATTCAGAAAAATGAGGAGAGGCTTAGAAACCTCCAGGACATCTTTAAACAATCCAACATCTGAATTATAGGGGTACCAGAAGGAGGAGAGGAAGAGCAACAAGTGGAAAACTTATTTGAACAAATAAAAAAGGAGAACTTCCCCATTCTGGCAAAGGAAATAGACTTCCAGGAAGTCCAGGAAGCTCAGAGTCCCAAAGAAGTTGGACCCAAGAAGGAACACACCAACGCACATCGTAATTACATTAACCAAGGTAAAAGTGAAGGAGAGAATCCTAGAAGCAGCAAGAGATAAAGAGACAGTAATCTACAAAGGAGTTCCCATCAGACTGTCAGCTGATTTCTCAAAAGAGACCTTACAGGCTAGAAGGGGTTGGAAAGAAGTATTCCAAGTCATGAAAGGCAAGGACCTTCATCCAAGATTGCTCTATCCAGCAAAGCTTTCATTTAGAATGGAAGGGCAGATAAAGTGCTTCTCAGATAAGGTCAAGTTAAAGGAGTTCATCATCACCAAGCCCTTATTTTATGAAATGTTAAAGGGACTTATCTAAGAAAAAGAAAATAAAGATCATGTATAGTAAAACAATAGCAAACTCACAATTATTAACAACCACACCTAAAACAAAAACAAAAAGAAACTTAGCAAACAACTAGAACAGGAACAGAACCACAGAAATGGAGATCACATGGAAGGTTAGCAACAGGGAAGTGGGAAGAGGAGAGAGGGGGGGAAAGTATAGAGAATAAGTAGCATAGACAATAGGTAGAAAATAGACAGGGGCAGGGCAAGAATAGTATGGGAAATGTAGAAGCTAAAGAACTTATGACACATGGACGTGAAGGGGAATGTGGGTGGCAGAGGGTGTGCAGGGTGGAGGGGAGTGAAGGGGGAAGTGGGACAAGTGTAATAGTATAATCAATAAATTAAAAAAAAAGAAAGAAATGTCCAAACTTGTAAGAATTTTTATGAGTTTATTTGAGCAAAACCTCAATGGATTGAGAAAATGTTCTGGAAAATGGCAGTTTCAGATATTATAAGCAAAACAGAAGACATAAGTGGGTTATGTGAAATCTGTTGGTGGTCGAGTAGGGCGATGGGAAAAAGTAAAGTGGGGGAACCTCTGGGATTGGATAAAAAGTAAAATGATAGACACATATTTCTTCCACATGGGTGGGTACAGGACAGTTAATAGTCAACAACGAACATATAACAACAGCAATGAAGGGACTTGCGGTCTCCCCTGTGCTTGGAGCGGGTGGGGGAGGAAATCGGGCGTCCCCCGGCATGTTACGGTAGGCAGAGACAGGAGACAGGTGCCACGAAGGTAAAGACTGACTTTTGTCAGGGAGGACTCTAGCCTCCGACAGGACTGCCCACCGGGACCTGCTTTTAGTTTGCAAGTTTTAATTCAGACCATCCTCTGTGGTTACTTGAGCTCTCTGAGGTTGTAAGGCTGGTCACACAGGCCTCCCCTGAGCTTGTCAGGTTTGTGTGTGGCCGCTTCTCATCCACAGAGGCCACTGGTGAACCCATCAAGGTCGGTTCTGTGGAACAGTGGTCTCTGAAGTACGGAGTAACTGAGGACAGGATGGAAGGTGAGGGCGTGGGATGCAAGCACACGTCCAAGAGTTCTGTTGTGAAATGAGGCAGGAGGTAGACTAGCTGCTGGGGCTGAGGGGTTTTTAGATGGCAGCTATTACTCCGTATTTCTCGAGGGGGAGCAATGGGCATGGTAGGAGAGAGAGGAAACAATTATTGGGTGGGCAGGAAGAGGACAAGATTCAATTCTGTTTGGAGCTTCAGAAGCTAAATAAAAGGAAAGATTCCGGGGATCAGAAAGTCATGACCCTGTAGATAAGGTATTGCCTAAGGAGGCAACTAACCACTCTGGATAAAGGCTGTACACTTCCTGCTCTCCCTCCTCCTTTCAGCTGCGCTCAGGGCGGGAGGATTCAAAGGTTTCTCTTAGGAAGCAGGTCCCTGCTGGGCGGGGGCAGGGAGGCTTTGCGGTAGAGTTGGGCGGGGCAGCCTCCTCTCTCACAAATGCTTACACAACGTCTGCCAGCAACAAAAACCTTTGGGTGCCCCGGATCGCAGCGGTACTCGAAGAAGCCTCCAGAGCCCACAGAGGAGCCAGCATGGTGAAGTTCGCGCCCTTGTTCGTGCCGTTGGAGCGCAGGCTGCAGACCCTGGCGGTCCTGCAGTGGATCTTCAGCTTCTTGATCATGAGTAAGGCTGGTTGCACTTGGGGACTGGGGAGACCATGGGCACCTGCCACTTGAGGTGCACAGGATGCACTGATGGTAGAAGGGCATCAGTACTAAAGGGGGCTGTGCCGTGCTCAGAGTCCCTGAGAGAGCTGGGGGGGCGTGGTCGGGTGTGAGGGTAGGGAGGGTAGGGGCCACCACCTGTGCCTTTGGGCAGGTAACTTAGCTGTGCTGGGCTGTGGGCTCCACTTCAGCACTAGGACAGAGCACGGGCCTCAGACTCAGGGGCCTCAGACTGCCTGTGGTGTGGGAAGGATCTAAGCAATTGTGGGGGGCAGAAGAGGGGAGGCTCCTAGGTGTTCAGACAGATGGATTTTCTTCCTTTCAGAGAGGAGGAAACTGAGGGCGCGGGGGTTGGGGAAAGAAAGGGGAACTGGGACAGAACAGAACGGGGAGAGAAAGTGCAGGCTGAATGTGGACTGGGGAGTGAGCGGGCACCAGGCAAACCTGGGTCACACTCCAGCTGGGCAACTGACTGGTTGTGTGACCTGGTGGCCCCACGCCTGACCTCTCCAGGCCTCTATTTCGTTCATCGTCTGCATCACAGGAATAACAGCACTGACCTTGCAGGGCTGCCGTGGGGTGGAATGAAGAGATGTGCTCACTCTGCCCAGCACAGACCTGGCCCTGTTCCTGGGCCAGAGCCACAAGGTGGGGGCCTCACCTGTCCCACCCCACAGTGCACACCTCTGTTGTGGCCGGAAGGCCGCACTTGCCCGAACTTCAGCTCTGCTGAAGGGAATGTGTTTTGAGGAGGGCCCAGGACTGAGGGCTGGGAAAAGAGAGAAACTGGGAGTCTGTGGCCTCTTCGTTCACCTGCCGGCACCGGGCTGGGTGGAAACCGCTACCCCAGGGCTGGTGCGCAGCATGTACACAGACACCGCGCTCCTGATGCTGAAACATGGGCTTACTCCGTGTAGCTTGGTCAACAGCAGTTGTGCACACACACACACTCGCTCACACACCACCACCACCACCTCCTCACAGTCCTGCAGCTAAAGGGTTGACCCCTAGCAAAGCAAGCACTTCAGTCCCTTGCCCCCAGCATCCTTTATATTGATCTGTGTCTTCCATCCTAAAGGTTGTTGAACATTTTAGATATCCTTGGTTACCCCCATTACACAGGTGAGCAGAGAAGCTAAGTGCCTTGAATGCCCAAGGTTGTAGAGTCCTAAGTGCCTTATGTGTCAAAGGTTGCAGAGTCCCAGGCTCTTCCTACTGACACTGCGAGAAAGAGGAGGAGGCAGAGGGAGGGGAGAGGGCAGAGGGTGTGAGAGGAGGTGTGGGCTGGGAGGCTGTGGGGGACGCCTGGTAGGGAAGGTATGTGCCCGGGACAGGCTCTAAGCGTTGGTTCCTGGACAAAGGGCACGGGGGTGGGGCAGAACCCGCCAGGCTGCTGCCTAGAGATCACAAGGGGTAAGGGACCTCATACTGGCCTTGTCTCCGATGAGCTTTGTGAGCAGAGCTGTGTCTGACTGGCCGTGCCCATTCCCAGCCCTGCAGACTTGCAGCCTGGGAGCCTGGGAATGTCAGGCGCTGCACAGAGGTCCACGCCGCCCTGGGCCTGGAGAGAGAAGGGGGACAGTTGAGAAAAGGATCCGGGACCACTGGTGCCAGGAGTAGGAGGTTTTACCTTATCCCTTATCCTGGGGGCAAAGGGGAGCCCCAGGAGGGCTTCAGGTAGGGAAGTGACAAGGTCCAATGTGTGTGTGCAAGGGCCCTGTGGCTGCAGGGGAAGCATCTACTGTGTCTGGGTGTGGGGAATAGACCAATGACAGGGAGCAGGCACTGTCTAGGTCAGAGGTTACCCAGTTATGGCCCATGGGCCCAATCCAGCCCACTGATTGTTTTCGTATGTGCACAGCCCATGAGATAAGAGTGTTTTTTACATGTTTAAATGATTGCATTTTAAATGGCTATGTGCCTGTGTAATATCCTCCAGGTTGCGTCTTGAGCTGCAAAGTCTAAAGTATTTACAGTCTGGCCCTTTAAGGAAAAGATTGACAACTGTGGTCTAGGGAGGCTGGCAGTGGGTGGAAGGAAGTGGCCCTTAGGTCAAGAGGTATTTAGGAGATAGGGTCCAGAGGGCAGGATTTAAAGGCTGGCAGGAGAGTAAAGGCTTCTAGCTGGTTCACTCTGGAGTAACAGGAGGCATTTTGGGGAAGTGGTGAAAAATGGCCGAAGGAGTCAGTGGGGACCTGTCAGCCAGGACCTGTCAGCCAGGACCTGTCAGCGAGGACTCAGGCCCCGGAGTCAAATACCTGCCCAGTGGGCTGCTCCTTTGCTGCCTGTTTCCCTTCCTCTCCTCTGTGGCTCACACAAGACGCCCGCAGTGTGTCCCATTCTCCGCTGCCCCTCCAGCTCCTGGAATAGTTGCAGTCGGTAGATATTTGTTGAATGTGTAACAAATGGGAGCACAATGAGCCAAAATGATAGAATTGAATCCCAGGTCCCATTTTACTGGCTTGCTGTGGGACCTTAGCCAATTTGCATACCTTCTCCCGGCCTTTGCGAAGTGACATTTAAAAATTTTCCCTCTCAGAGTTGTGAGGATTCAGAGAAAGAGCCCCCCTTCCTAAGGCACCTGCAGCCTGGGTTTGCTGCTAACAGGAAGGTGAACCCTGGGTGAGGGACTCATCCAGCAGGAGAAGGTCTTTCTGGCTAAGCTCACGTGACCTGTGTTTCTCCCTAACCTTTTTTCTCCTGACTGCAAAACTGATACAGGCCACCGTAAAACCTACAAACAAAATGTGCACCCTGAAAGTGAAAGACTTCCCCAAGCCACCCTCCACGGAGCTACTTTTGACAATCTGTGGTGTTCTCTAGAGCTGAGTTCTTCCAGGTGGGAGTCACCCACACAGACTTTTCATTTTGCCCAAGGGGAGGGAGCCCCAACTGGGGTTCTTTATTATTTTTTCACGTTAAATTTCTTAAACGTGAAAAATGAATAAAATGTAGACCGATCTGCCTGCCATCCTTGTCCCCGGCATCGTCTCCTCCCTCAGGACCCGCAGGAGCCCTCCACTCTGCGCATGGGCAACCACACTTGTGTAACACGCTTGTGCAACCACGCATGTGCAAGTGTTCTTTCCCAAGGCCCTGAGACCTTGCTGAATTCACAACGGTTCGGGCAGCTTCTGGACGCTCCTCAGGGCGGTCTACATACGAACTGTGTGTCTGTGAACAGGCAGATCGCTTCTTCCCTTCCGGTCTCCCTGCTGTCCGTTCGTTTTCCTTTCCCTGGGGCACTGGCCAGGACCTCCAGGGCACGTTGAAGGGCAGTGGGCAGGAAAGAGCAGTGTGGGTGGAGCACGCACACCCAAAGCCAAGAGATGGGAAGGTCTCAGGGAGCCTCGGGAACCTCGGGCAGTTCCCCGCGGCCCGCTGAGCATGGGCTGTGCAGTGAGCAAGGAGAGGCTGCAGCAGGAGCGGGGGCCGGGCCAGCCACGAGGGGCTTGAATGCCAGACCCAGCTGCGTGGGTCGAGCCTTGAAGTTATGGGAAAACCACGGAGTGCTCTCGTTAGAAGGGGGACCTGGCTGGAGTGATCTTTGAAAAGATGGGGTAGAGGGTGAACAGACAGAGGGCTGGGCAGAAAGAGTGCCTCTCCTCTTTGAGGTCCCAAAATAAGGAAACTAAAAGCAAGTCATGAAATCAGTTGTCCACCAGGTATTTACTGGGTGCGTGGTGACTAGTTGACCTTTGAGTAATGCAGGGGTTGGAGCACCAGCCTCTGCACAGTCGAAAATCCACATGCAACTTTTGACTCCCCCCAAACTTAATTACTAATAGCCTGCTATTGGCCAGAAGCCTTACAGATAACACCAATGGTCAATATGTATTCTGTATGTTGTGTGTATTATATACTGTATTCTCATAATAAAGCAAGCTAGCAAAAATGGAGCTACGAAGACCATAAGGAAGAGAAACACATGTAGAGTGCTGTACAGAACCTACTGAAAAATGTCCCCATATAAAGGGGCCAATGACAGGGCGTCAGTCTCACTTTCACCGGGGGCCACAGCAGCCTTGCGGTTGCCTTCAAAGGGCCGAATGTAATTTTAGGACTGTATAAATGTAACTACTGCTTAACTAGGGGCAAGGAGCTCGGCTCTGCCGCCGGGCAGAAACAAGGTGCTGGGCCAGATAAAACAAGGTGGAGGGCTGGATACGTCCTGCGGGCCTGGTGTTTACCACCTGTGGCCTACCAAATTCGAACACTGTGACCCAGCTGTTCAAGGGCCGACTGCACTCTACTGTAGGGAAGGAAGGGGGACTGGGAAGACTGAAGTGCAGGAGGCGGCCCGGTGCAGTGGGGAAGAAATGAGCCTGGAGGGTTACCTATCTCAGTTCAAATCACTGCCCTAGTGTGACGCTGGGCGAGCTGTGTTCTCCTCCTTGAAGGCGGGGGGGGGGGGGGGGGGGGGGGGGGGGGGGGGGGGGGGGGGGGGGGGGGGGGGGGGGGGCTGATCCCTCCTCCCCAGGCACGTGGGCTGGTCCTCTAGGAAGAGTCAGTCTGTGCAGTCTCATCTTCGTCCCTCACACCTCTCACGTGCTTTCCTCCCCAGGTCAGGTCTGCGCCGTCGTCTTCATAGGCCTCCTGTTCACAAGATTCTGGTTGTTCAGCGCCCTGTATGCAGCCTGGTGGTACCTGGATGGAGACAAGCCATGGACGGGTGGCCGGCGCGTCCAGGTCATAAGAGAGTGGGTGGTGTGGAAGTACATGAAGGACTATTTCCCTGTCTCGGTGAGTATTGGGGCTGGCTGAGGTGTGGCCAGGGCCATGGTGTGTCCCATGTTCCTGTGGGGAAAGTGAGGCCCCGTGTGAAGTGAGATGAGGTGGACCGGGGCAGAAGCTAGGGCCGCCGCCACCACGCAGCCTGGGGAAGAGCCCAGCTCCTCTCCAGTGAGGTTCCCGGATGTGGGGCCGTGGGGCCAGGATGAGGGCTGATGAGTGCATAGGGTCTGAAGGATGCGTGGGGCATCCCGTGTGGCACACACATGTGTCTTACAGGTGTGAACCTCTCAGCAGCCCAGATCCGTTTCTGGAGAGGGGGATAATAAACTCAAGGTCCTAAGAGACCATCTTGCTGCATGTTTCATCAGATGAGGACACTGGCACTCAGAGGGACAAAGCTGTGACCAAGGTCACATGACAAGTTTTTGTTGTTCTTAATGGGTTTTAAAGTCTGAGCACAAACTATGGGTAAAGGGGAAGGGGAGAGAACTCTGACCTGGTTCTCAGGGTCTCTCCTGCTCCTCGCACTGGTACGCTATGTGCCCCTGGGTAAGGCCTTGCCCGTTCTGAACCTCATTTTCTCCTTGCATCCACTAAGCAGACTCATTTCTCCTACTCTGAGTGCCTTTGAATCTCTGACTCTCTGACTCAGGGCAACTCGTGGCCATTGCAAACAACTGACCCTGGACCTAGAGATCAGTCCTGAGGGGAGCAGATCCCTAGATTTGAGTGCAGAGTCCCTTCAGCTGCTTTACTGAGCCCCAAACAGACTATGCCCTGGATGTAAGCAGCTGGGCCAGGATGGCATGTTGGCCAGATGGGATAGGATGGGGGAGGCAGAAGGACACAGAGAGGTGTCAGGCTGGACAGTTGACTCTTTACTGGAAATGGAAAGAAAAAAAAGGTATTGAACATGGCCTCTGGAACTAGACAGACCAGGTTCTGATACCAGTTCCACCATATACCTGCTGCGTGACCTTGGGTGAGTTACACAGTCCCTCTGAGCCTCAGTTTCCACACAGAAGAAGTGGAAACGACGCCACATACATCATGGGCTGTGTGGATTCAATGAGATGGGGCAAAGCACCTTGTAGGATCTCAGAAATCCATTAGCTAGGGTTATCGTACTGAGTCAGTGGGGAGCCGGGGAGCCTTGGGCGGGGCTGTGGGGCTGGTAGGCCAGAGCCCTGCTGCTCTGACCTCCACACCTGCAGGGCTCCTCCTATTCCACCCAGAGCTCTGCCTCTTCCTGCCCCTCCAGGAGTCACGTCCCCAGCTGGCAGAGGGGAAAGGAGTGGAGGAAACAGGCTCACAGAGGTTCAACAACTCACCCGAGTGATGGGCACTTGGGGGGCAGTCAGCATTCCTGCATTGCTCCCTTCTAAGAGTCCTGTGGCCCAGTGAGGACCAGCAAAGACTGGGCAACAACCGGGTTCAGGAGCCCCTGACACCCTGGTGAGCAGGTCCTCCTGGGCAAAGGACAAGGGTGGGACGGGGCAGGGCAGGGCGGGCCGGCAGGGCAGGGGCTGGACAGGGGCAGGAAGTTGGCTGGCGGAGACTTCTGAGCTTGTGTTGTAAGGCGCAGTGGGTGGGCAGTGCTGAGCTACCCTGAGGGGTCCAGGTGGGGGGTGGCCTTCCTCACCCACTACATCTGCTTCCTCTGCAGTGTGCCCTTCCAGGACATTGTCATCAAAGGCAAGCAGGGCTTGTGGGTCCTAAAAGGACCCACGGGCATGTCATGGACAGAGTCCCTTCTCCCCACCCAGGACTTCTGAGCTTGAGAGTCTGAATTCCCTTCCCTCCCTCTCCTCTTCCCAGGCTAGGGCTTGCTCTCCTGTTTTAGGATGGTGAGCATTTCCGTGGGAACCTGGGAGTGTGAGTGGACATCAGCTTCCAAGCCAAAGAAAGCTTAAGCTGGCTTTGGCCTCTAGTAGAGCTTTGTGGATGCTCACTCTGTGCTCTGACCACCCACTGTGAGCTGAGCCCTGAGTTCACCAGGGAAAGCAAAGGACCAGCACAAGCACAGGCCCAGAAGCTGGCCACAGTGTGGCTTTGAGCCATAAGCCTAATACCGTTCAGTGTGACTATAAAGTAGAAGGTCCAGGTGGGGATGAGGCTAACGAGTTTTTCAAGGACAAGGTAACAGAAGCCACTGAAGGCCGTTTTACAGAACTGGGACTCGTCCACTGAAAATTCTTCAGGAGGCTGTCATCCGGGGGCCTGCAAAGGATGGCGTCTGGCTGTCAGCACCTGTAGCTGCTGTCAGTTGCAGGTCTAGCCGAAAAATGATGTTGAGGTGGCACTGTGCATATCCTCTCCCCTTCCTTTCCTGTCCTCCCACAGCCAGGTAGCTCTCAAGGAGGATTTCTCTATCTTGCCACTATTGACACTGGTGGTTAGGAGACTTGCTTTGCAGAGATTCTGCTTGCAGTGTTTTAGGATTGGTGCGCTCTACAGGCCTGTTGCATGGCCACCGGCAGAGGGCATGCAGTACCACCAAGTGGCCAGCAGAGGGCGAGATGACACGCACTTTGACTTTACCTGTCCTACGCTGGGAGCCTGCAGGTTCCCTTTCTCACAAGCTCCCAAGAGACCCTTCAACTCTCCCAGAAGGCCCTGTAAGGACCTTGGGGTGGGCAGGAGGGAGGGAGTCCCAGCTGTGCTGGAGCTTCCCTTCATTCACAAGCCTCTGCACTGCCATCAAATACCAGTGGATTTCTGAGCTCTTATCAGTTCCTACTGTGATTTTATGAATTAGTGTCTAGTGGTGGGATTTCAAGCAAAATTAAGAAACCATGTCTGGGCCCTGGAGTTTTCTAAGTGGACCCTGTAGGCTCCCGAAAGAGCTAATGTTTGAGAGCCAGGCAATGTTTGGTGTAGGAGGGGCTGTCTCCACCTCATAATGAAGACCAGCCTGGGAGCTGGGTTTCCCCTGTGAAGAGTTCATCAGCCGGGAGCAAACCCTGTCTACACAGGCCAAGGCCTGAGGGGGGTCAGATCTGCAGGAGTCCGGGAGACAGACCTCCGTGGCCAGGGCTGTGGCCTGGCGTCAGAAAATGCGGCAGTGCCGGCCACCTCCCTGACCCCTCCCACCGACACCTGGCCTGGTCCCTTAGTTCCTCTGCAGCCCCAAGTCTTCTCTAGAGACTTCCTGCCCCACCTCCCCCGCAGCCACCTCCCAGCACACAAGGAGATGGGACCCTCCAGGAGTCCCACCTCTGCCACGGCACCGGGACCGGCACAGAGCACAGCTGTCTCCTCAGCCCTGGGGCCGCCCTTCGGGATGGGGCCTCCATTCCCCCTGACGTGGCCGCCTTTGCCGCCACTCCTCTTGCAGCCAGTTAGCTCTCCAAGAGGCCGTCTCAGCACCATTGACTTTTCGGGCCAATGATTCTTTGTCATGTGTGCATGGGGGGAGGGGGAGTGCTTCTGACTTCATTCCTGGCCCCTACCCACTAGACACCAGTCACACACTCCCCTTTACCAGTTGCAGCAGCCAAAAATGTCTGCAAACGTTACCAAATGCCTTTTCTGTGAGGGTTTGTGGTGGGGTTGGGGGTGCCACACACCGACCCTGTTGAGAACTGCTGCTCTGCAGCCTGGGCTGCCATGTCCCCCAGACGCCTCTGGGTCTGACCCTTCTCTGTTCCCAACTAAGTCCTGACCACACTTCCTCTTTATCTGCACCCCACTTCTGCCAGTGCTCCCCATGCTCCACTCAGCAGCCAGAACAATCCTCATAAAATATCTTTTAAAATTTAGAAAAGCGATGACTCCCATCTCACCTAGAATGAAACTTATTTTTCCCACAGACTGCAGACTCCTGCACTCTGGACCCCTGCTCACTCCTCACCTGCCTCTCCCTCTGCCTTTGCCACCCCAGTTCTCCAGCAAGAGCTGTGGCAATTGCACTGGTGTCCTTGCTTGCAATGCACCCCTTCACCCCATTAACCCCCTCCACACTTCACTCAGGGGCCCCTACTGGGCAACAGAGCCCACTGGTCACACACATGGAGCCGGTCTACCTGTGCCGGAATCCTGCCTCTGCCACTTCATTAGCTATGTGACCAGAGCAAGTGAATTAACCTTGTGCCTTGGTTTTCTCATCTGTAAAATGCGGGCATTGGTGCCAACACTTCCCTCACAGTGCTAACAGAGGAGGAAGCTCGGCAGTGTAGTGGGTGCCTGGCACACAGTAAGTGCTGAGAATTCCCCACCTGGGATGCTCTTCCCAACTCATAGTGCCTGGCACACTTCTCCAACTCTAAGACATCCTCGGTGGTAAAACACACCAGTACTTTAGGTACCACTAAGAAAAAATCTCCTAATCAGAATTGTCGGGTGCATCTTTTCAACAACATGTTAAAATGTGAAAAAAGGTGCATCTTAGAATTGAAGAACTAGGTTTGCAGTTGCTAGTGAGAGTCTGTTAACTGAGTGGGAACCCATGGCTGGGGGCGGGGGTGGTGAGAGGACAGGGCCGAGAACTTATTGATGGAGCAGCTTGGGGAGGCCGAAGCCTGTCCTGAGCAGCACTGAGCCACTGCCAGGGACAGGGACAACACCCAAGCCTTCCCTTCCGTCCAGCTGTGATTGGAAGAGATGGGGAAGGATGCCAGTCCCTGCATGCACACACACACAGCCATCTGCCTGAACCCAGAAGGGGACTCCTGGGGTTTAGAGTGGTGATTCATAGACACAGGAACCCCTGGGAAATGTGTCACAAGTCAGATGCCCAAAGCCAGAAAGACAGCTTCTGAATCAGATCCTGCTTGCCCGGTGTTCATACCCTGTTGAGTTATCAAGGTGCATGAATAACCAGGAATAGGTGCTTTAGTACCCAGGTGCTGCTGCAGGAGCTGCATCCTGGAGAGGACGCCTGTGTGCCCTGGACCTTCCAAGTGCATGCACAGAGGAGACAGCCCCCAGCTAGTGCCAGGTCTCAGGCCGGCTCCCTGGGTCTGGAGCAAAGGCTTCCTGGCTCTCCCCGATGCTCTCCACAGGAGACGGCAGAGCTCAGACCCCTCCGTGTGGCTGTGGGCAGGCCATTGACCCCTCAGCATTGCAGCTTGCTTCACTGGTCCCTGATGGCTCCCACACTGCAGCCGGCCTCCTGGGGGGTGTGGTTGAGCACTCTGGTGGAGTGGGTGCTTTGTGACCCATGAAGGAGCCATTGGGACAGTGGGCTTTTGAAGCGTTTGGGTTGCCCCGTGGGTGTGAGAGGGCACAAGGACATTTGTCAAGAGACGGGAGGGGGCAGACATGACAGAGCCACGGCCCCTCACTGTCCTCCCTCCCACCCACGGTCTGGTTGTCCTCGCCTGGGGGCCTGAGCAGGGGGTACGAGGCGAACGTCTTGGAACTCAAAGTGGGAACACCCCTGGGAGGACTGAAAACAGGTTTGCGCAAAGCCTTGTGCACCATGCTCGTGGTCACTCTATCGGTGAGGGCAAAGAACATTGAACAGACAAAGGAAATGCGGAGTTGTGTTCGGTCACGAAAAGGAACAAAGTGCCGACATGGGCTTCGACATCGGTGAACCTCGAAACCCTTCTGCAGAGTAAGAGAACACAGGCACAGCAGGCCACGTGCTGTACAATTCCATTTATGTGGGATGTGCAGAAGGGGCGAATCCACGCAGACAAACACGGGCGGTGGTTGCCAGGGCTGGGGGCGGGGCAGAGGCGAGGCTGCTGCGGGTTTCCTCCTGGGGCGTTGAAAATGCTCTAGAAGCAGGTAGTGGTGATGGTTGCACACCTTTTAAACATATTAAATCACCAAATCGCACACTTTAAAAAGGTAAATATGATGGTATATGAACCATATAAATAACAAAAGCAATCCCCAGAGCCTAGCAACCTGGCCACTCCCTTCCCCGGCTGCCACTGCCTAGTGCTGAGCCCCGCCTGCGAGGGCACAGGACGCCCACCGAAGGGGTCTTCCCCGTCATCCCCCTGTGCTGAGTCCCGCTCCCCGCCCCGGAGAGAGCTGCAGGAGCGAGGCAGAGGACACAGCACTGTACAAGCCGCCCCCTCTGTGTTTACCGCACATGAACCCAGCCATAGCCTTGCCAGAAAGGCACTATCACTGCCCTCCTGGGACAGAGGGGAAACTGAGGCACGGAGAGAGCAGGGGCTGGGCGAAAGCCATGTGGTGGGCCAGGGGCAGAACCTGGGTCTCGTGACTGCCAGCTCAGTGGAAGCCAGGGGACACGTCAGGACAAGACCGGGGCAAGCGTGGGCTGCATCAGCTCATTTGTCATGGACTCATTGCCTCCTTCCTTCATTCCAGTCTCTCGGGGAGCACCTCCTGTATTTCGGGCCTGCACTGGGAACCCGAGATGCCTCTGACGGGTGCTATCTAGTCTCAGGACCCCCACTGTGATGGAGGGATACCATGCGGGCACAGGGGCAGGCAGAAGAGGCTGGCCCAGAAAGTCAGCAGGAGAGGCGCCGGCCAGGCCTCAGTGGCACAGCAATGGCCGCATCAGCACACACACTTGGACACGCACATGTGGATGCGTGAGCAGATACAGGCTAGACAAGGCCCTCCCGCTCGCCAGGATGGCCCTCCATATACACACAGACTGACTCATGAAGGGGATAACCCTTCCTTTATTTGTTCATTTATTTTATTCAGTATTCATTTATTGTTCATTTAAAATAGGCACTATGTTCTGGTTCAGAATTGGAAAGGGACAGAAGGGTGTGTGGTGGAAAGGCCCGTCCCTCCGCACATCCTGGCTCCCCAGCTCTTTACCCAGAGGCAGCCGCCACGGCCTGTGCTCCGTGCACCTGCACACGAGCACCTGGGGGTGGCAGTCTGCGCGCTCAGCTTGCCCCCTGCCATTCCCTCTGATGGACGGGCGGGCGGTGGTGGGAATCTTCCCCTCACAGGACAGGGAGGGCTTTGCTGTGGCTGCGGAGTGGCCCATCCTGTGAATTGTTCATGGTTTGTCTAAACAGGCCCTGTTGATGGACATTTGGGTAGAGGCCAAGTTTTTGCTGTTACCACAAAAAAAAATGATGCTTCAGTTAATAATGCAGATGTCATTTGCACAAGCATGAGAAATTCTGTAGCTAAATTCCTCAGCGTGGAGTTGCTGGGTTGACAGGTCAGTTACATTTTTCGGTTGTGGTAGATATGGCCAAATTGCCTTTAGGGGGGCTGTACAAAATTACCTTCCCTCTAGCTGAGAAAGAATATTTAGAAGCAAGTGCTTTAGTGCGAGGAGCCAGGTGTGTCTTTAAAGAAACAGAATCAGATGTTTCTGAGGAGGCACGTTTCCCAATCTAGTGGTGGGAAATCTCCGGTTGTATGTCTTTATTTTGTCATCCAGTAAGTCCCCACTGCATGAGTGGAAGAATTTTGTCTGGGAGGCAATGGTCTGTGCAGCCTTTTTGCAAAGGGTCAATGGTTAACCAAAGGGTGTGTGTGTGTGTGTGTGTGTGTGCGCGCGCGCACGCACCAAGTCCAGGGCAAGGGCAGGACAAGCGGGATGGAGCGGGGAGGCTCAGACCCCCATCACTGTCCCCCAGATCCCTCCAGGCTGCTGTGAGGGTGGGCGGCCTGGCTTCTGGGGCCCCCAAGACAGCAACGGGAGTCCTCAGGGAGCCACCACTTGGGACCTTGAGGCCTTCAAACTCTGACGGCTGTGACTCCCAGAGGGCAGGGACCTGTAAAGGGTGGGCCTCACGGTTCCTGGCAGGGTGAGAAGAGGATCAGTCTCCCCACACACACACATATGCAGTCACTGCCCACAGCAGAAGTCTTTGCAGGCCCAGCCACGTTGCACCCTGTTTAGTAACCGGCCAGGAGCAACATTTGCTAACTCAGTTCCTGCCCCCTCCCCTCTCCCCACTTCACCTGGAACTGCTAATGACAAACGACTCTCCTCTCCTCAATCTACAGCATCTGGTGGTGCCTGCTATACCCTCCATGCTGCAGGCCTGACCAACCCAGGCAAGTTTCTGTCAGCAGAGCTGATCGTATCCGGGGCAAGAGTGAACAGAGGGGAGCAGAGAGCCACGGGTGAAACGGGAGGGGTAAATAGGACTAGAGCTGGCTTCCTGGTCTGCAACCTCTATCTCTCCACATACATCTTGCAAATGTTCACTTTCTGGTTTTAAAAGACAATTTTTCTTATATCGAGTTGTAAAATGGGCTCTTCCAGCATAGTGGCGCCCCCGTGTGGCCATTTTGTGCCTTCAAATTATATCCTGTCATGTAGCAGTCTCAGTAATTCCAGGGCACCCTCAGACCCGAGTTCCTCAGCAGTCCTGGGAGGCAGGTGGGACAGCGCCAAATGCCCCCGTCTTGCAAATGAAAAGCCTGAGAGGGAAGCAATCTGTCCAAAGCCAGCTGCGAGTCTGAGACGCAGCCAGCACTGGCGATACACCAGGTGCGTTCACACACCATTTCTCGACCTTTGTGGGAACCAGAGGTTCAGAGACCGGGAGCGAGCCGCCCACAATCACACTGGAGAGTGTCAGTATCAGAGTGGGGATGCAGGTCCAGCCCCAGCTCACTAGGTGATTGTCCCGGCAGCTGGTCAAGACTGCGGAGCTGGACCCCTCCCGAAACTACCTTGCCGGCATCCACCCCCACGGGGTCCTGGCCGCTGGATCATTCCTCAACCTGAGCACTGAGAGCACGGGATTCTCAAAGATCTTCCCCGGCATCCGCCCCCACCTGATGATGCTGAGCCTGTGGTTCCGGTACCCCTTCTTCAGGGACTATATCATGTCAGGGGGTGAGTCTTCCCCACCTGGGTAGCCTAGCTCAATGAGGCTGCGGGCATGGGAGGAGGGGATCTTAGGAAGGGCTACCAACAGTTCTGGACCTCTTCTGAGAGCATGTGCAGTGGAAGAAGGAGGGTAGACCCAAGGAAACCCTTCCCACAGCACTGAGCAGGGCGGCGAGTTCAGCAAGGGGGTTAAGAATGAGGGAGAAGTCTCCTTCCAGTCCTCAGGGAACTCTCACCTGGAGTGGGTGGGGCAAGGGGACCCAAGCCTCTGCAGGCACTGTTGATGATCTCTTTCTTGGGCTGCGGCCACCCCCACAGTCCCTGCGCCCTCACCCCACATCTGACCACCTTCCTCTCTCCCCAGGGCTGGTCACATCTGACAAGGAGAGTGCTGCTCACATTCTGAGCAGGAAGGGCGGCGGCAATCTGCTGGGCATCATTGTCGGGGGTGCCCAGGAGGCACTGAACGCCAGGCCTGGGGCCTATAAATTGTTGCTGCGGAACCGCAAGGGCTTCGTCAGGATTGCCCTGATGCACGGGTATCTGGGAAGAGGGCTCTTGGTTCAGTTGAAGATTGGCAAGGATTTTATTTTGGTGGGAAGATGGCAGAGACTAATGGAGTTTCTATTTTGTCAGGGAGATCTCTCAGTGCATTTACAATGCAGATGATATTTCAGTGAGACCTGCACTGTCTCATGCCCAAATACCCAGAAAAGCTTCCAGAATGGAGACCTTGTGACCAAAGGGCCTCGGTGGGAGGGGACAAGTTGCCCAAAGCCAAAGCTAGATCTGTGGTCTGTGGGCTTTGGGAGAACGCAGAGCGCAGGGCTATTCTCTTATCTCAAAGCATCTGTGAAGCGCCCGAGCTAGCTGGGGCAGGAGGACTTTTCTACAAAGTCGGGGGGCATTTTCCATCTGGGAGGACTGTGAAGCATTCTGATCCATCTGTCACGGTGCAACGGGGAGACTGAGGCTCTGAGAGGGGCCAGGGCCTGCCTTGGGTCAGAAAGCAAGGCTCCGACAGGTCTGGGAGGCGATCTATATGCTCACTTCCAGCCCAGGGTTCTGTCCTCTGCTCTAGTTCCTGGTCGCTGGGCCCCTGCGGGAAGCTAGGTGGCCCCTGGGGTCTTCTTTGGAGCCTCCAAAATGCCTTCTCTCCCCTGTCTCCTTCCAGGGCTGCTCTGGTGCCAGTCTTCTCCTTTGGAGAGAATGACTTATTTGACCAAATTGAGAACTCTCCTGGCTCCTGGCTGCGCTGGACCCAGAACCGGCTGCAGAAGATCATGGGCATTTCCCTCCCGCTCTTCCATGGCCGTGGCATCTTCCAGTACAGCTTTGGTTTCCTGCCCTACCGCCGGCCCATCACCACCGTGGGTGAGCTGAGCCCCAGACTGGGCGGGGGCGGGCTACAGGAAAAGGGGCCTGGGCTGTGAGCTGCAGGGGGATCTGGGGACGGGCCACACACATCCCAGCCCTCTTGGAGCCCACACTCTAGGCTGGGAAGAAGACACGCATAACCCCAATGTGAGGCAGTCTGGGATGAGCCCTGTAACAGAGACACAAAAAACAACAGTCACTGCCCAATACTGAGGACCTACTATGTGCCAGGCACTGCACTGGCTTCCTTACATGCCGTGGTCCTGTTTCGCCTGACAACCTGCCAGGCAGAGACTTCTCCCCATTTCACTGAGGCTCAGAGAAGTAACTTCCAAAAAAAATCACACTGCCCTTGGTAGCAAAGGTGGGGTTTGAATCAGGACCTGTCTGACTTTGGACTGTGCCCCGGAAAGCAGGGTTACTTCTGGCCCAGAGGATCAGGAAGGCTTACTGGAAAAGGTGGGTACAGGGAAAGGACCCCAAGTCTGTCAGAACTGTGTGTGAAGTAGCAATCAACAGGCCTGGAGTAGAGCTGGGGGTTTTCCTGTAAATAGTGGGCACGAGCTTTAGTGCGTGGACTTAACAGCACGTTTCCCAGCTACTTGGACACCTTATTTGCTTGCTTCTCGGATGCCAGCTAGGTCCCTCCAACAAAGCCTGCGGAGGAGGTCCGTTCATTTCCCTCCACCCACTTGTTTGTTAGCTGAGCGCAGACTCAGTGAACTCCCTGGACCAGGACTCACCCCGGGTTGTGTGGCAATATTTTCATGAACATTACTATGGCTGCTGCCTCCAAAGGCTATCACCAAGAGGAGAAGTCAGGGGCGCTGCCTTCTCAGCCAGGCAGAACCAGAGGGAGGAGATTCGTTGGGCCTTCCTGACTCCTCCCTAGAATGAAGGGGGTACTGCTGCCAGCATGGGTGGGGAGAGGGAGGAGCAGCCACCTGGGCTGCAGGTCTACCTCACCCCAGAAATGCAGGCCCTTCTCAGCACAGCACGTAAGACCCCTGGAGCCATGTGGTCTGGAGGTTAAGAGCAAATCCCCGGGGTTTAAAACCTGGCACTGATTCTTCCTGGCTCTGTGGCCCTGCACAAGTTACTTAACCTCTCTAAGCCTCATGGCCCGCCCCCCATCAGTGGGAATAATAACAGATTCTATCCCCTTTAATGAGGATTTCTAGGCACTTTGCAATGCCAGCTGGCAGCGGTGTTATTATATGTGAACCTTGGAGTGGCTCTAATGTCTTAGAATTCATCAGTCAAATGGGGTTGGAGGGGATGGCAGTAAGGGTGCTTTCCTGCAAGGATGACCACTGCAGTGGGCACCTGCCCCAAGGGCCCCTGTCCTGGGCTACTGCCCACCTCTGTGTTTTGCAGTGGGGAAGCCCATCGAGGTGCAGCAGATCACGCAGCCCTCTCAAGAGCAGGTGGACGAGCTGCACCAGCACTACATCGATGAGCTGTGCAACCTCTTTGAAGCCCACAAGCTCAAGTACAACGTCCCCGAGGACCAACACTTGGAGTTCTGCTGAGTGCCTCCCCGGAGGAGGGGCTGTCTGAAGGGCAGGGCTGGCATTAGGGAACCCCGAGGGAGGTGCGCGAACTGAGGCTTCCTGGAAGCGTTTGGCGAACACTTCTCCAGGGTCTTCCAAGGCTCCTGCAAATGCAACCCAAGTCACAGCTGGCAACGTGGGAGGGACGGCTGGACTCTGGCACTGGCGACTTGCGCTCCTGCTGAGAAACCTCTGCAAGCCCCCCTCCTCGGCCTGCTCGTCTGCAGAATGGGAGAGGAGGCGGGAAGAGACCGAGGCTCTCTGTCCTCTGTGGTGACGCCACTCAGTGGGCAGAGAAGAGATAGAGCACCTGATTACCAAGTTTTCTTCTCCACCTTGAGCGACAGCACCAAAGCAGCCACCAGCTCTGGTCCCTTCTGCTAGCTTCCTCGTCCCGAATGCGGGATGTCCCAGCTCCTTCCTCCCGGAGCTGGGTAAGGAGAACTGCACTCTGTCACTGACTGTACGTCTGTGGGCTTGTCACTCTCCCTCTGAGCCTGTCTCCCTGACTGGCTAATGGCCTCTGAGTCTCAGCTCTGACATCACACAGGCCGAGAGCTCCACGAGGTACTTCTTACTCATCCTTTGTAACTTCGGCCCCTTACCTTCCAGCCAAAGGGGGCTCCATAAACTCTATTCCAATAAATGAAAGGATTCTATTTCAGCCTTCTTCTTTTCTCTCGCACCCACAACTAAGAGAGATTGGTGCCCCCTCCCTGCCCTGGCCAGACCCTGTGGCCCTGTCTCATTGTCCCGAGAGATGGGCTGGAGAAGGGCACGTTGACCCTTCCTTCCTGATGTGTCAGCCCCAGGCGTGCCCCCGGCCCTTTCTATTGGGACAGAGGGGAAAGGTGTGTTCAGATGCAGGGCAGACCAAGACAGAGGATGAAGGCGAGACGTGAGGAGTGGATGTTTGCATGTGTCTGCAGGTGGGTGACATGGGGACACTCATCCTGACAGGAAGAGTTCTGGATCCCTGGGTTTGCAACAGGCTTAAAGAGACGGAACGGCTGGGTGAGACCAGTTCTCGTGAATTCCCCTTATCCTCCAGCAGGCGACTGGGGTCCTCTCCCTCCAGGAGCAGGCCATGCCAACAACCACAACGTGGGGGCATTTTGAGAAGTGTAAATTTGTGTTCAAATTCTGCCCCCAGCAACTTTTGAGTAAGTCTGGGCCAATCACCTCCAAGCCTCGATTTTGTCTTGTGAAAAATAAGGATTACAATTCTACCTCCAGTGCTGTGAGCATAAGATACTGTTTTGGGGTCATAAGCCACGTCCCATCCTGTCTGGAACAACACAGAGCGGTGTCCGTTAGGAGTCAGGTGATGGGTGCACAGTGTCTCGGAGGTGCCTGTTACCCTCCCGTAAGGCAGTGTGCTACGCAGGTCCACGGGAAGCAGGAGTAAGGAGCAGTGATGTGTGGAGGAGGGAGGGACCGTCTCCAGCTGGCGAAGTCTCGGAGGACGTGCGGGTGGGCAGGGCCCGGAAAGAAGGACAAGACTTGCGAAAGAGAGGCACCTGCCCTTTGGAGCGATCTGCTGCTGTGTGAGGAGCCACCCCAAAATCTGACAGCTGCACGTGGCAAGCACCTAATATTTTCCCCAAGTCCACGGCTCTTCTGGGTCTTGCTGGGGCTTTCACGCGGCTGCATTCAGCGGTGGGTCGGCTGGCACTGGGGCAGCTGGGGGGCTAGACCGGCTGGGCCCCTCTGTGTAGGCAGGCCCTGGGCCACTGTCTATACTGACCCGTCTTTAAGCACTCAGTGGTGGCTGGAGTTTGAAAGAATGAACGAGGTTGCAAGGTCTCTCGAGTCCCAGGCTCTACAGCTTGCAGAGCGTCACTTCCACTGCATTCCGTCGGTCAGAACAAGTCACACCGCTGCCCTCACGGGAGGAGCAGCACTGTCATCATATGAAAGACTGGGGGCACATGGGGGGTTCTTGTGGCCATCCTTGCAAATAACCTACCAAAAAGTTATCAATGAAAACTTGCATCAGAACCACCCCTCCCCACACACCCAGGAACGTTGTGTAACCACAACAAAAGTCAGACTTTATCCAGAGGGCCCCAGCTCAGCCACACATCGCTGCCCGTCCCGAACCCATCCTCCAAGCACAGCCACAGCGAGCTGTCTGAAACGCAAATCCGACTGCGTCACCCCTGCTCAGAATCCTTCAGTGGTTCTCTGTGGCTCCTAGGGTCTGTACAGTATCAGCCTGGATCCCAGCAAGGACCAGACGTCATGCTGAAATGAGTGTAATTAAAAAAAAATACCCTCACCCAAGGATGTGTTTTTATTGGTTTGAGAGAGAAAAAAGAGAAAGAGAGAGAGGCATCAATGTGGGAGAGAAATATCAGCAGTTGCCTCCCATATGCTGCCAGACTGGGGATCAAACCTGCAACCTAGGTGTGTGCCCTTTCTGGGAATTGAACCCACAACCTTTTGGTGTAGGAATGAGGCTCCAACCAACTGAGCCACCCAGCCAGGGCTGAACTGAGGGTACTTTGGGGAGAGTTGAATGGAAGAACAGGTTTCTGGGGTGTGTCTGGGGTAGGGGAAAGCACACAGGCTGGGGCTGTAAGGCAGGGCCGGGCCAGGCAGGGGGCCAGAGTCCTGCTTCTGCCCTGAGGCCAAGAAGGACAAGTGAAGGCAGCAGTCACCTAAGTCAGGAAAGTCATCACTGCAGGAGGAGCCAGGCAAGCACTCCCACCTCATTCTCCTCCCTCCCCTCCTGCAAAGACTCCCTATTGCTGAACCCAAATGGAAGCCAGAGAGCCCGAGGGCCTGTGGCAGCTGTCCATGCGGGTAGGTCTCCCGGGAAGGAGCAGGGAGGACAGCAGTAGAGAGTGGATCTGGAGGGGTCCACAGAAGACAGAAGCTGTCCCCCTCCAAGCCCAGGCTCCTCAGCCTGCCCTTCGCCACTCTCCAGCACCTGGCCCGGCCCTCCCCTTCCTCATGTCTCCTCTTCCTGCAGCGTATGCTCCCTCTCGACAGACGGAACCGCCTGCGCGCCCACGTACCAGCCACGCTCGCTCTCTCGTCTCTGGGCTGTGCCTGGAATGTCATCTCCTCCATTCCAACTCCCCCTCTTCTGGGTAATTCCTACTCATCCTCTGATGCCAGTTTCATCTTCTCAGGGAAGCCTTCTTTCCCTAATGCCTACGGTTGAGCTAGGGGTTCCCCAGACTGCCCCTTCCTCTGCCATAGCACTCAGCACCCTGGGTGGGCACTGGGTAGACCCTGTGCAGGGCACTCCTGTCTCTACTGCTCTCTTCCCGCTGACCCACGTGTGGCACCTGCGTCCTCTGTCCTCAGCAAAACCCAAGTCCCTAAACCGGCCTCTAGAGAGGTCTGAAGGCCTCCTCAGCCTGGGATTCGAGGCCCTTCTCATCCTCCCCCTTGGCCTAAACTCACCAGCTTCACCTCCTAGACCTTCTGCCCTGCACCTCATCACCCCCTGTGCCTTTCACTGCTCGCTGAGCGTGCTCTGTTCTCGGACCTGCCGTACCATGGGCACACTAGTCCCTGGTCAACATCACTCCCCCTTTGGCTGGCTGGGTGGCCAAGGAGTTGTGCCATGAACCCCCACCCCCACCCCTGTGAATCTGGCACAGAGAACAGGCACAGAGAGGGTCCGTGGCAGCCGGCAACCTGCTCGTGGCTTCTGCCCAACGCCCCATACACTGGCCCCGACCTGACGTCAGTGCAGCGAAAGCTCACGGAGAAACATGAATAGAAAATGGTATTGGAACAGTGGCCATCAGCAATTTTGCACAGGGAGTTTTGGGAGATGTTTATTGCAGTCTTCCTGGAATTGGGCAACACTGAACAAACAAGATGAGCCTGGTGCTTTGGAAAATGTGAAAGCTGCTAGTGAACTCTATTCCCTCTATCAGGAGAAGTAACTGAAAATAACGGAGCTCTTGCAGAAAATCTGGGACCTGTCCATAGGTCTTGTTGTGAGGGTGGGCGGCTGATAAGGAGGCACTGGGCGAGCCTGCAGAACCGGGCGTACGACGAGCGAGGGAGCGGACGGGTAACGCAGCAAGTCCGCTGAGGAGTGGAAACAGAAAACAGAACCCCTCAGTAAGGGAGCACGGGCAACTTGATCTAGAATAATGGTTAAGTGGTGGACATAAGATTTAAAATAGCAACTTTTAGTAGTATCAGTGGCAAAAGAAACAAAACAATGCTATTGGAAGGAGATACCCCTTCACTTTTTAATGGTTGCTGAGAAACATAATACGTACCCTGTGATTTTTAGTCTAGGCTACAGTTATAATATTCAGAATTCCTGAAGTTATCTGTGGCAAAATATAGTCATAAAAATTATGTAATTCAAAGATAACATTGTTATCTTAAGTCTTCTATAATCTTAGTGTAACCTGCTTACATTCGTCTCTGGATTTGGGTCAAAATACTTAACGATCTTTGCACTGGAAAGAGCTAGAGCGGAGCAAAGTTTTTGTTGGGTGTTAGTGTCAGATGACAAAAATACCACCTTGATTTTGCAACACACTGAGTTTGCTGGTGCTGTTTCTACACAGTGAAGCAAGCAGCCTTGCAGGGAAACAAGAAAGTTTAATAATAAACCATTCAACTTCATTTAAAAAAATATTCACTCGCCCCCAAAGGTCATCGCCTCTGTCGAACTTTGGCACACCCCACCCACCTTCCAGCCCTGCTCCCCCACATCGCTGTCCTAAATCAGAGTCAGGTACCCCTCTTTCAGGCTACCTGCGGGGTGAAAAGGGCACAGTCAGTGGTGGACTCCTCTGTCTTCCAGGGGCCTGGGGGCCCCGAGGACCGAGACTGCATTCTTGCTCCCTGCAGCCCCGTCCCTGCACTCAGCACCAGACCCGCTGCAGCTCCGCAGCACAGGGAGTGTGAGCAGGCAGCAAGAATGGGCCCTTACACGGTGCCTCCTCTGGTCGGGCACACTGGGCCTGGGGTGGGACTGAGGGGAGGGGACTGCCCTGCTTCTAGAAGGTAATGCTGCACGGCAGACACTCCAAACCTTGTCTGCTTTAACAACAAACCTTTATTGTCCCACAACTTCTGAGGGTCAGGGACTTGAAGGGTTCTGGCACAGGTCTCTCGTGAGGTTGCAGCCAAGCTGTGGGCTGGGGCCGCAGTCTCTGAAGACTTGAGTGGGGCTGCAGGGTCCACTCCCAAGGTCCCCCATGTGGCTGTTAGCAGGAGGCTTCTGTCCCTTGATGCGTGAGCCTCTCCACGGAGCTGCCAGTGATGATGCTTTTCCCAGAGCAAGTAAGTCAAGAGAGCCCGCACCACCATTTACGATCCGGCCTCTGTGTCGAACACCATCGATTCTGCCTTGTTCTCTTGGTTAGATGTGAGTCACCAAGGCCAGCCCACACTCCATACAAGGGTGCAGATCCCAGGAGGGGAGGTCACTGGGGGCCAGCTGGGAGGGCAGACACTGAGCTGGATGAGTTGAGGGTCTCCAAATAGGTGGGGAAACGGTTTGGGCAAAGTCAGATGGAAAAGATGGCCGTAACCCCCCGACCTGGCTGGGATGGAGTCTGAGGAGACCTGTTGAGGCCTTAGCTTGCTGATGCCGTCAGCAAGACAGCATATTGCGGTCTGAGCCACCAGCATTGCCCCCTGGGGGCATCCACAGAGCACTCGAACCAGCGACCAATCAAGGTACTGATCACGGACCTAACTGACCAATCAAGGTACTGATCACGCACCTAACTGACCAATCACTAACAAGGGCATGAGGTGAACACGCACCGGGGCAGCCTATCAGAGCAACTTCCCTTTTCCTGTCCCTATATAACTGCCCCCCCCAAAACCGCCGCTTAAATAAAATTTTGCAGCTTGAACAGAATCCTTTGTCTTGCTGCCGTTCTTCGCGCCTCTTGTTCCCACCCCTATTCATCCATTTCAGGTAGGCTCGGGACCCTCGTTGACTGCTCCGCAGGCCGGAGCAGAGACTGTTTGACTTGAGGGTACCAGGATGGGTGATGGGCGATGGGCGATGGGGAGAGACTTGAGAGGCCAGAGAGAGGTGGATTCTCCCTCTTTCACAGCAATCTCGGGGACCCCATGCTTGATCTCACGGGAGGGCTGCCAAGGCAGCCACCCAAGCGGGAATATCTGTCTGGGACTGTGTGGGAGCCAAACACGTCCTCTTCCTGTGTTAAGGCCCTGAGAGCAGGAGTATCTGTTATAGCAGGTGGCCTCCCCGCTAACACAGTGGGCCAAGAGTTCCACATACAAGGATTCAGTTACAAAATCAGTGCCTTCTAACCGATACCTCCTCAGAGCCCCCAGAGCCTGCTTGAGGGGTCCCACCATTGCACGGGAAGATGGGTTCCCTCACCCCAGCACATACACGGATTCAGATAGCTGGAGGACGGCAGGCTTCTGCAGGCATGGTAGAGAGGGGCAGAGGCCCCTGGAGCCTGCTTGAGGCCTCCAGTGACGGAGAAAGCTGGACTCTCCTCAAGAAATCAGGCTGCCCTTTGACCTGGGTAGAAGTTCTCAGACATCATTACCCACAGGGGACAAAGGGCCTGCCAGGGCCCAGCTGTCTGACACTGCTGTATGGTGACAGGGATCAGCCAGTACAGCACTGCTGGCAGCCACGTGGCAGGTGCCATGGCTCAACCCGCAGGGGCATCACACTTTGCTAAGGTTCAGAAGCAGGCAGAGGGGGGAGGGGGGGAGGCTGCTGAGCCAGGAAAGGCAGACAGCAGGGAAAGTGCAGGGCGCACACTGGGGATCGCTACTGATGTGGCTCGGGATGCAAGAGTGAGGTCTAGGGAGGGGGAGGCTAGAGGTTCAGCGAGTTTTTGTTGAGAGAGTGGTGAACAAGGCTGACAGGCTCCCTGACTTTGCCCTGCCTACTGGCTGGTGGAACCCGAACGTCCAGGCAAGGAGTCAGGATTTTATCTCCAAAGTAAGGAGGAACCCTGGGAGGGCTTCGCCCTGGACTGAGTCAGGGCCAGAGGGCCAGATGATGCCTTGGGCTCACCTGGGCATCTGTCTGAATAACCCCACAGAAATGCTGAGCCAGCACGCCGAGCTGCCCACTGAGAGCCTGTGTGCTGAGCTCCAGGTGGGGTGCTTTTCGTGCATGATTTCAGTGACACACACACACAGGGACCTCTTTGTCATAAACGAAGCTCCTTCGTCAGAGAAATCAAAGGACTTTCTGAATCCTGCTCCCGACGTGAGGCCTGCCTGCCCAGGCAGCAGTCCCATGCTGCTCCCCCCTCACCCAGCTCCGGCCTCAGGCAGGCCGAATGGCACGCTGGGAATGGTGGCAGCCTGACACACAGCTACCCACTCTCCCGCCTGCTGGGCTGGGTGACCCCAAGCAAGTCACATCCCCTCGTTGCACCTCAGTCTCCTCACTTGTAAATGGTTCATCCTCAAGGGAGTGTTTGATAAATCCTAGTTCTCCCCCATCTCTCCCCTTTGGGAGCGCCAGGCAACGGTCCTTGAAAGACCCATGGGGGTTTGTGCCCATCACCAACCGGGTTTGGGCTTTTCTTAGGTTCTGTATCTTGCCCTCACTCCCCACCAGAAAACTGAGTGTTTCCCTTTCTAACAACTGAGCAGGTGCCATGCACAACCAGTTATGGGCTTAGTGAGAGAGCGAACGACCGAGAGGAGCCGGCAGCCCCTTTTGAAGTGACGCTTAAAAGAAAAACCCAGCAACAAACCCTGGCCCTCTCAATAAGATGGCAGTGATTACGAATCAAAAGGGGTCTCTCTCCCCACCAAAAATGTAAAAACTGTCAGAAGCCTGCATTTGGGGATGCCCTTGGTCAACGCTTCTCAAAATGTCTGTGGTGAAGGACCGGATTCTCGTGAGGTTTTCCAGATCCATCAGGGACCTATCCATTTGTAAAACACACTATAAATTACCAGAAAAATGAAATGAGAAAAAGACTAACATACCACAAGCCACACTTTTTATTATTTTTTTACTAGATATGAATCACTCTGCCACACTGCACTAAGGCAGTGATTTTAACTGGCGTTCCTCAAGAATTCTAAAACACGCAGTGCCTGCCCATTTAGTCAGGGGCACTCGCCTCTTTTCCCTTAGATTGTCAAATAAAAAAGTGACGACAGCCAACACAACAATAGCCATCTGGTATGTGAATGCATCAAAATTATAGCTATTTTTTGTCAGATCAGCAACAAATATATTTTTTGGTGTGCTACACAGAATTTTAGTGATGAAAAGTTTGAAAATTGCTGCTATAACGTTTCTCAATAGTTACTCTCAAATTCCGTCCCTACTTTGTCGGAAGCCAGTAACAAGTGGCTCACGGGCGAACTCTGGTCCTCGGCCCTCGCTGGGACAGCACTGCCCTAGAGCCCACTGGGAGACTGCCTCCTGGCATCGCAAGGAGGTTGAGCGGTAAAGTCCACAGAACTACCTGGTGAGCTGCAACGTGCTGGACGCCGATTGGTTGGAGACGCCACCTCCACGACTTATAGCTGGGTAAGCTCGGGGCTCTGGGAAGGGGAGGTCTTGCCTGAAGTCGCACAGCTGGAAAGCGGCCGAGGCAGGGTGGTCCTCGGCGCTCAGCCGGTGCTCTCTGCACTCTGCCGTGTGTGGTGGGTGCTGGGACGTGCCGCCCACATGCACTTCCGAAGACGGACAGTCCGCTCCAGTCCAGAAAGCCACCTCTGTAGGGATGGCGGATGCAGTGACTGGGCCCGACGGGATGTAAACAGTTGGCCACTTCAGCCCGAATCAGGACAACTCCGCTAACTGCTCAGTCCCACCGCTCCCTCTGCCCAGTTCTGCTGCCTTCCCTTCCTGTGAAGGCGTTAACCCCAGGCTTCTTTCTCGTAGACATCCTGCAGGCTGAATGCCATCCCAGAACCCGCTTCCTGGGCACCCCAGCCTGTGACATCATGAATATATGAAGAGTTCATTCCCAATGTGAGGCTCGGAGAGGCTAACTAACTTGTCCAAAGTCACAGTTTTTAAGTGGTTCTTACGTTTTTGGACCCAGGATTTGAACTCAGATCTGATGGCAAAGCCTGTGCTCTTCACCTTGTGAGTTTGACCTGCTGACTACCAGCTTGGGAAACAAAGGAAAAGAGCAGAAACGTTGGATTGAAACTACGAAATGTAAAGTAACTAATTTATTCAAATGGCACACCATTTTGAAAAACATTTTGGCAGTTCTTTATAAAATTAAACATAGGCTTGCTATATAATACAACCATCACGATCCTAGGTGTTTAGCCAACTAACTTGAAAACTCAACCACACAAACACCTGCACAGCGATATTTAAAGCAGCTTTGATCATAATCACCAAAACCCAGAAACGACTCAGATGTCCTTCGGGAGTTGAATGGATACACTGACTATGGGACATCCAGACTACGAAATACTACCCAGAAATAAAAGTGAGCTATTCATTCATAAAACAACGTGGATAAATCTTAATTCTGGCCAGAGGAAAACAGCTATGCCCTACTTGATTCTATTCAGATAACATTCTGGAAAAAAACTGAGAAATGGACAGCAGACCAGCATTGTCAGGTATTTGGGAGGGGAGCCTTTGACTAGGAAAGCACAGGAAATTCTTCCAGGTAGTGGGTGAATCTGTGTGGTACTGTACTGGCATATACATGACACCAGGCATTTGTCACAACCCACAAGGACTTAAAGTATAGACATTCACTTTTAAAAATCGGCCAAGAATTTGGGGAATCCCAAGATGGAGTGCAGACTGTGACGGAAGATTCTTAACTGTATTCCAAACGTACGGGGAAGCCTCACCGAAGGGAGTTTCATGGAAGGCACTGATCTAAGTAACATAGGAGAATCGCGTTTTGAATTTGGAACTGTAAGACCAATGTTAGAATAAAACATGCATCAACACCACCCATAGCTAGTAAACTTGAATTTCTCGGGAGCCAGGTTGACGATTCAGAAACTGCCGTGCTTGTGTACTGAGACTGCCATGGAAGTGGGTGCTCACTGGGAGCCAGGGTTCTCACAGGTTCCAGGGAAGCAAGGAGGAAAGGCTAGAGTGACCCGTGCACTGAGAGATTAGAGTGGGAGACAGCAGTGTGGATTCCTGTTATTTACTATAGACATAGATAGACACAGAAATAATTATAAAATGTACACATGCAAGAGTTAGTACACAGACATATTTTTCTTGGCTTTGCCTTGCATTTAGAGCCTCTCCAGATTATTCAAGATAATCTGCCCATTTAAAAATTTTTAATTTGGCTTCCGGCCAAGATGGAGGCACAGGTAGTCGCAATATGCCTCCTTGCGCAACCAAAACTAAGGACAACAAAAATTGAGAAACAAAAAACAATCACAACAGAGAGAAATGAACTGAATGGAAGTCTGACTACCATACATCCAGACTGGTGAGTAGCGGCAGAGTCGGAGGCCTATGGAGAGGGGTCGAGGGGTCCCAGCAGGAAAAAGCGGTGACTGGCAGGCGGGCACGCAGGGTGCAGATGGCAGTGGGCAAACCCCAGAAGTTCAGGGGCGGCTGACGGACCTGGTGGCAGACCCTGGGCGTGGGAGGCAGCTGGCTGGCCGCAGCCACGCATTCGCGCACAGACAGACTAGGCGAAAATGGGCAGCGACACAGACCACGCAGCCCAGGGCCTCAGCGCCGGGAAACAAAGCCTAAGAGCACCGACTGAAAACACCAGTGGGAGCTGAGGCCGGGAGATTCTCTCAGCCTCACAGGAGGCTCCTTGGGGAGACCCACAGAGTCCAAGAAAGTACACAAGCCCACCCGCCCAGGAGCCAGCACCAGAGGGGCCCAGTTTGCTTGTGGGAGGCGGCCGGGGGGACTGGGGTCCTGGAGAGAGCGGAGCAGGGGCAATTGTTGCCTCTCAGACCCCACCCCCACCTACAACATCACAACCCAGTGACTGGGGTGCCCCGCCCTGGTGAACACCTAAGGCTCTGCCACCCATACGTAACAGCCACAACCAGACCAAAGGAAAATAAAAAAATAAAAAAGATGGCTCAAACAGAATTGAAATCCCCAGAGCCAATTTTTTTAAGTGACCGAGAGATAGCTAACCTATCAGATGCACAGTTCAAAGCACTGGTGATCAGGATGCTCACAGAATTGGTTGACTTTGGTCATAAATTAGATGAACAAATGCAGGCTACGATAAGAGAAATGAAGGAAAACACACAAGGAACCAAGAGTGAGGGGAAGAAAACTGGGACTCATTTCAATGGAGTGGACCAGAAGGAAGAAAGGAACAACCAAACAGAGAAGAATGAAGAAACAAGAATTCAAAAAATGAGGAGGGGCTTAGGGACCTCCAGGACATCTTTAAACAATCCAATATCTGAATTATAGGGGTACCAGAAGGGGAAGAGGAAGAGCAACAGATTGAAAGCTTATTTGAACAGATAATGAAGGAGAACTTCCCCAATCTGGCAAAGGAAATAGACTTCCAGGAAGTCCAGGAAGCTCAGAGAGTCCCAAAGAAGTTGGACCTAAGGAGGAACACACCAACGCACATTGTAATTACATTAGCCAAGGTAAAAATGAAGGAAAGAATCCTAAAAGCAGCAAGAGACAAGGAGACAGTCACCTACAAAGGAGTTCCCATCAGACTGTCAGCTGATTTCTCAAAAGAGACCTTACAGGCGAGGAGGGGCTGGAAAGAAGTATTTGAAATCATGAAAGGCAAGGACCTACATCCAAGATTGCTCTATCCAGCAAAGCTTTCATTTAGAACGGAAGGGCAGATGAAGTGCTTCTCAGATAAGGTCAAGTTGAAGGAGTTCATCATCACCAAGCCCTTACTATATGAAATGTTCAAGGGACTTACCTAAGAAAAAGAAGATTAAAAATACGAACAGTAAAAAAAAAGTCATCAAATGGCGGGTTAGCAACAGAGAAGTGGGAGGAGGAGGGAGGGGGAAAGATATAGAGAATAAGTAGCATAGACAATAGGTAGAAAATAGACATGGGGAGGGCAAGAATAGTACGGGAAATGTAGAAGCTAAAGAACTTATGACACATGGACATGAACTAAAGGGGGGAATGTGGGTGGGAGGGGGTGTGCAGGGTGGAGGGGAATGAAGGGGGTGTAATGGGACAACTGTAATAGCATAATCAATAAAATATATTTTTAAAAAATCTTTAATACTATGGGCAAAGATTCTTTTTCCCTTACAAGGTAACAGTCACAGGTTCTAGGAACTATGAAGTGAGTATCTTCTGAGGAACTACTTTTTCAGCCTACTACGCATGCCAGGCAAGTTATCCATTCTCTCTGAGCCTCAGTTTCATCATCTGGAAGTTACATATGCAAATGAATGTAAATGAGAGGCCTGATCTGCCGCCACTGGACTGCTAGTTGGGGAAGGCAGGAGCCTGAAGAACATTTTATCCGAGCAGTGAGTCCTGACACTGCTCCTTCTCCGTGTGCTTCCCCCACCAAATTAGCAGAAGTCCATGGCAGGGACGTGGTGGTAGGGAAAGGAACCCCAGCTGGAAACCCTGAGACATGGGTTCAAATCCCCACTCTGTCAGCAACTTACAGTGTGATCGCAAGCAAGTCGCTTTCCACATCTGGGATACAGTACAATTCCAAGAAACACATGTGTGTTTGTTACTCCTGTTCTGGGAGAGGACCGGAGATGTGATTATTGCCCTGGGATGTTGTAATTGCAGATGTTCCTATTTCAGTGTGTTCCCATTGACTACAGGGTCTCAGTGTCTCCTAGTGACGAGCGTACATTTGGACTGGGGCCCCCTGGGGGCAGGGCCTCTCTCGAAGGACCGGCAGCAGTGGCGGAGGTGAAGCAGAGAAAGGACACCTCCTCTGTTTCTCCTGCTTCTCCCGGGCCCCCTCGCCCAGGCCAGGGTTCAGCCTGTGTTTGAAGAACCTGTGAACTAACGATGATTTTTATGGATGAACATTTGCAATCAGTGTGACGGCAGGGAACGGCAGCTTTGAGTCCCAGTGAAGTGAAATGTTATCCTCCAAAAAATCCCAGTCTTCTCCTTAGTCAATCTGTACTACCATTTGGCATTCAATGATTTATTTTGAATTTTGTCCATTAAAATTTTGTGGAAATTTGTGTTCTCTCTTGTTATATAAACGCCTACCTAATAGCCTCAGTTTGCCTCTTGGCCTGCGAAGCCTCTGCCAGCTGCTTCCTAATCAGGGGCCCTGTGTCCCACCTCTAATCTGTCTTAAGCCACCCCCAGTTCCCCGCTGCCCTTTGGAGCCAGAAGGATCTCCCCCGTGTAGGTCTCACAAAATCATGCCTCTGACGAAAACCCAGGGGTTTCTCAGTGCTCTCTGGCTGGCTCACAGCCCTTCGCAGTGTGACTCTGCCTTCCTTCTGCGCTACTCCTTAACCCTCCAGCCTTCACCCCTCCAGCCTTCACCCCTCCAGCCTTCACCCCTCCAGCCTTAACCCCTTCTTCCGGTTCCCTAGGACACCTCGCTTCCCCTGGAGCCAACAGTTTATACAAGCTGCTCCTTCTGGCTAAAATGCCTTTTATCCATTCCCTTCCACTCCGATCCAATTCCTTTTGGTCTTTTAAAAGTCATTTCAGATATCCCTTCTCCAGAAAGCTTTCCCTGACCCTACGGCCCCATTCCAGGCCCTTAGTGGCCTCCTCTGAGCTTCCATAGTCCTCTGCTTCCTATAGCCTGGCACTGATCATGCTTTTTATTTTTAAATTTTTATTTATTCATTCTAGAGAGAAAGAAACATCAATTTGTTGTTCCACTTATTTCTGCACTGATTGGTGGCTTCTTCTTGCATGTGCCCTGCCTGGGGCTCAGACCCACACCCTGGGAGTACCCAGTCAATGCTCTAACCAGCTGAGCTCCCAGGCCAGGGCTTGATCACACATTTGAAATGTCTATGACTGCTATCAGCCTGGGGGCCCCACAGGAGCACTGGCCCCCCAAACTGAGGTCAGTTAGACTCTGCACTGATGTCCCTTGCTTCCCAATGACAATGCTCCCACTGGCTCCTGCCATTTGGAAAGGAGGTAGGCTGCCATCCAGGGGTTGGGGCTGCCCGTCAGGAGACCCAGTTCATTTCCTCCCCTGGACTGCAGATCCTCACTTGTACAGTGGAGCCAGGGAGCCCGTGGCCTGCTGATGATCTAAGCCTGGGTCAAAGGTGGGAGTGGAACCTTGGGAGACGTGGAGAGGGTGGAGGAGGTGGCAGCTGAGTTCGCAGACACAGACACAAGCCTGGGATCTGGGACTGTGTGCTCTGGGACTGCGTGATCTGGGCCATCCTGGCCAAAGGTCAGTCCTCAGTGAGCTGCAACTGGCCCAGCCCTGGACCCTGCCTTCCCATCCTCCTATTTTTCCCTGCCCTGAGCAGGAATAAAAACAGCCTTAGCTGGCCATGCTTTCGGAATGAGCTTAGGAACATATGTGTGTAAGCAAGAGTGCATATCTGTGGATTTATTTCTTCAAGAGTATCCATGTGTGATTATAGGCTTGTATAAAAGTGTGTACATGCCTGTACATGAGCCTGTGTGTCCACATCCATGTGCACACATAGTCACGAAAGGATGCTCCTGTGCCCCAGGTGTCCAAGCGTGCCTGGCTGTGTGTGCGACTCTATGTGTGTATAAAGGCAGGAGTTGAGAGGGTGGAGGAGAGTCCAGCCCCCTCAGCCCTGCCAAACCTTTGGGTCTGGGGCTCCCCTCATGCTGTACCCTCCTTTCTTATTCCTAAGCTCCCCAGGCTTCAGGATCCCAGCCTATCAGTGTCCTCACCCCTTCTGTCACTGACCCAGGGCTGCTGGGAAAGACCCAGAATCCTGAAATATTAGTGTGAATCCTCAGGGCGGTGCTGGGGACACCATCAGTACTCCACTGGATTCCCTTTGGTCACCCCATTCTGTTGATTTTTCTTTCAAACCGCCTGCCCTTGCAACTCTCCTGGGCTTGCCTGGGGCCACTGAAGACACTTTTCACGGAGTGCAGAGTACAGTACACACCTGGGAGTGTGTACTTCCCTCCCACCCTGCCCCATCCCAGGGGACCTCAGCCAGGACTAACTGGTGAAAGCCAGCTGCCCGCTCGAAGCTGGAACAAATTCCAGGCATTATTTTCGCTCCAGGGCTCACCTGAGGGATCTGGCTGAGGCTGCTCCTCATTCAGAATCACACCCTGCTTGGTTCCTTCCCCTTCCTTTTCCGGCTGTCCAGCTCCCCCCACAGTTTATCCCGCAGGCGTTTCCTCAATGAACCGGTCTCACAGGTCTCCTCAGCGCGTGGTCTGCTTCTCGGAAACCTGACCCAGGACCGGGAGATGGGCTTGGAAACTACCTCCCCAGAACCCCGCTGCACAAAGAGGATGTTGAGACCCAGAGAGGGGACATATGTCTCCTGAGGCTTACCCCTTTGGCAAGCTGTACTCCTCCTACCCTTGGTCTCTGTAGCCCCACCGGCCACCATCCTCCCCACCTGCCCTGCAGGCCCGAGGCCCTCTCTGCAACGCCCCCAACAGACCTGGGTTAGAAAGGTTTCTTAAGCCTGCTCGGGTCCTCTTCTGGGGGTGTCTCCCTAAACCATCATCTCTCCTTGGAGAATGAAGCTATTGGGTCAGAAAGCAGGAAAAGAGGGACATTTCAAGAGGGGTCAGGGAGATGAGAACAGCTCTGCCAATGCCCCTCACCATGCTGCCTTCAAAGGTGCACAGCTAGGAGGCAGACGGCACTCTGCTTGACAGTCTAGACCTTCTCTTTCTCTGATGAGGCCTCTTATGGCAGAAAAGGTGCCATTCTGGACCTGGCCGGGTGGCTCCGTTGGTTGTACCACACACCAAAAACATCGCTGGTTCGATCCCTGGGCAGGGCACATACCTAGATTGCAGGCTTGGTCCCTGATCGGGGCACCTACGGGAGGCAACCGATGGATGCTTCTCGCATGGATGTTTCTCTCTCCCTCTCTCTCTCTTCCCCCTCCCTTCCCCTTTCTCTAAAAATCAATAAGCATATCCTAAGTTGAGGATTAAAAAAAGACACCATTCTGGGAACTGGGAGACCTGGACCCCCACAGCAACTCCACCATCACCTGGCTGAGTAACGTTAAGAGAGTCCAGAGACACTCTAAAGGACTTGATTTCCCCTTCTGTGGGAGGCCCGCGATGGGGCTCTGCAAAGTCTGGTGTTTGGAGCACAAAATTCAAGCCTCAAACTCACTTAAAAATTTTTTTTATTTATATTTACAGAGAGGGGAAGGGAGAGAGAAAGAGGAGAGAAACATCGATTGGTTGCCTCTTGTGTGCCCCCAATCAGGGACTCGACCCGTGCAACCCAGGCACACATCCTGACTGGGAATCCAACTGGCAACCTTCTGGTTCACAGAAGATGCCCAACCCACTGAGCTACACCAGTCAGGGCTCAAACCCACTTTTCATAACATAGCACTCCTGAATGAATGAACTGGCTGATTTCCTGTCTGCATCTTCCTTTCCTCATTTGCCAAAGCTGATGACGGAGGACTGACCTCAAGGCTTGTTGGGAGATTAAATGGAATAACACATGCAGAGCACTTGGCAGGTCCCCGGCACACGGTGAACTCTGGGAAGCAGGTGATTATTTTTGCTCGTGTTATGTACCATCCATGGTTATGTAACTGGCTGGGTCCTGCAGCCTTGTTGACGTGACACCACCCCCAGGCTTCGTAAAAGCCAGAGGACGTCCACAGAGGAGACACTGTCTGACAGAGGGAGAGTTTAAAGGGCTTCCCGCTCCCTATTCCACCTGCCCTGCCTCCAAGCTTTCCCCGGCTTCAGAAAAAGAAATAGCTTCCCCAGGAGCTTGAGGTCAGGGCGGGTGCCCGGAGGACAGGCGGGCCACCCCCGGCGGGAACGGGTGGGTGCTCATGTGTCTGACCACATCTGCTGGAGGGCAAAGACGGACAGCGCCCTTCACCTCTGGTGAAGTGGGTACTGCAGGCTTAACCTGGTTAGAAAATGCATTGATTGCATCATATTTCTTTTCAAATTTTAAAAATTCTGGTAAGATATAAGTACCATAAAGTTTACCATCCTGACCATGGCGAAGCACACGCTTCGGTGGCATTCACATTGTCGTGACCACCACCACCCTCCGCCCCCAGAACCCGCATCCTGCAAACTGAAATTCTGTACCCGTCAAACAGTGAGAGCCCAGTCCCTCTACCCTCTTGTTGTTTTTTTTTTTTAATCTGTGCAAGAATTGGGTTTGGTGGTATGATCCCTTTAATAAATGTTTACGAATGGTTGCCTAGGTGTCTGGCACTGTGCTCTGCCTGAAACACAGGAGGAGCTCAAGGCTCCTCACTGGCGCTGAAGGTTTAGGATTCATAAGCCTGAACAACAGAAGAGAATTTGTTTTCATCTCGTTACTCAACAAAACTCTCCTGGTCCTGTCAAGCCCATGGGGCCAGGAAGCAACGATGGAAGACACCCTCTTCACTGCACACCACCCCCCCCTCCCCACCGAGGTGCTTGCATTTGGTGTACTGCTCCAACCACCAGCTATTCAGGCTTCCCCCACCCAGGCCTCTGCTTTGCCAAATCCTACCCCCACCCCACACCCCACACCCCAGAGGAAGGCACGAGATGCTGCAAAAATGTAGGAGAGCAGTCCCTGTCTGGAGCTCTGGGGAAGAGCATTGCATCCTGGGTTCCAGGGTAGCTCTATCCTGATCTCACTGGGTGACCTTGGCCTAATCCCCTTCCCTTTCAGGATCTTTAAGGATCTCACTCTGCTCACCGTCAACGGGGACCAACTTACGCCTGGCACACACACCCCAGGAGGCCCTTGTCACTGCCAAATGAGGCCACGAACAGGAGTGAACTTTGACTATTGAAGTGCTCTGTGAACACCTTAAAAGATAACTGACTGTCCAAAGCAGAAATAGTAGCAATATATCATAGAGTTTATAACAGCTGCAGATAAAAAAGGTATTATATAGCCAAAATGGCACAAAGGACAGGGGTAAGGAAATGGAAGAATACTTTTTATAAGGTTCTTATACTGTATGTGAAATGGTACATTATTCAAAGGTAGAATCCAATAACTTTAAATTATATTGTAAACCACTAGATCAACCACTAAAAAGTTTTAATAGAGGTATAGTCAATAACCAAGTAGTAGAATAAAATGAAATCATAATAATACGTTAAATTAATCGCCAAAAGGCACAAAGAGAAGAAAAGAGGTATATAAGATCAGACAGTAAAAAGCAGAAAATAACTAGCAAGGTGGTAGATTTAAATTCTGCAATATCAAAAATTATATTAATAGTGAAAAAGATCTAAACACCCAATTAAAAGGCAGAGAATGTTGAACTGGATTTAAAAAAAAAAAAGACTCAACTATATGCTATCTATAAGAACCTCATTTTAAATGTAAAAATATAGCCCTGGCTGGTGTGGCTCAGTTAGCTGGAGCATTGTCCTATAAATCAAAAGGTTGTGGGTTCAATCCCCAGTTGGGGCACTTATGAGAAGGCAACCAACAGTGTTTCACTCTCATGTTGATGTTTCTCTCCCTCTCCTTCTTTCTCTCTCTTCCTCTCTCTCTAAAGGCAATTTAAAAAATGTCCTCCAGTGAAGATACAATTTTTTAATGAATAAAAAAACATAGGTTAAAAGGGATGAAAAAGTTACATCATGCAAACACTAATCAAACACTAATCAAGAGAAGTTTAGGGTGACTCTACTAATATCAGACAGAGTGGATTTCAGAACAAGTATTACAGGAATATAGACTGGATTTATACAATGGCAATGGGGCCACTTTACAAAGAAGGCACAATAATCCTAAATACACAGAGCCAAAAAAAACAGATACTTCAAATACATGAAGCAAAACCTGATAGAACTGAAAGAAAAAAATTGACAAATCCACAGTACGGTTGGTGACTTCCAGTTCTCTCTCTTCACACAGCAATTGATAGAACAAACATAGACAAAATCACAAGGAGACAGAAGACCAAAATAGCAACTTCAGACAACATGACCTATCTGATATTTACAAAACACTACACACAACCACCTCAGCAGAATGAACACTCTTTTCAAAAGGTGTTCATTAAAGACTTGGGGGGAAAAGATTTTCCAAGACAGAACATATTATCATATTCTGACCGTGAAACAAATCTCAACGAATTTAAAAGAATTGAAATTACATAAAATATGTTTTCTAATTCAAATGGAATCAAACTAGAATGAAATCAATAATAACCCCCCCCAAGTATTTGGAAGCAATATACTTTTAAATAAATAAGGAGTCAATGAAAAAATTACAAAGGAAATTAAAATAGTTTGAACTGAATGAAATGAAACCATATCAGAATTAATGTGCTGTGGCTAGACAAGTTTGTAGAGGGAAATTTATAGCATTAAATGCTTATGTTAGAAAATAAGAAAAGCTTAGAACCAGTCATTCAAACTCAAGAAAATCAAATTGTATCAAAATTAAGTCAAAGGAAGGAACTAATAAAGGTAAGAACAGAACTAAATGAAATTGAAGACAGAGAAAATCATTAAAATCAAAGATTATTGAAAAAAAATAAATCGATAGCCTGGCTGGTAGAAATCAGTTGGTGGGAGTGACATCCTGCCAACTGAAATGTCACAGGTTCAATTCCCAGTCAGGGCACACGCCTGGGTTGTGCGTAACCAATCGATGTTTCTCTCTCACATCAACGTTTCTCTCCCTCTTTATCCCTCCCTCTCTCTCCTTTCCCCTCTCTCTAGAATCAATAAGCATGTTCTTGGGTGAGGATTAAAAATAAATAAATAAATAAGAAGAAATAACTTGGTAAACCTCTAGTCAGACTGGTCAAGAGAAAAAGGATAAAGACACAAATTACCAAGATCAGGGTTAAAAAGAGACCTCACTACAGAGAGGAAAAGGACAACGAGTGAGTCTTATAAACCACTTTACGCTGTTGTATTTGATGTGTTAGTTGGAATGTACCGAAGGGGGGCTTTCTGGGCGGCCAGGCCATCTCTTCTCTCTCTGTGCCTGGTATAATACTGGGGTTGGGGACAGACAAGAGGGGAACTGAGGGTCACGGAGTGTCCAAACTCTAGGTCCAAGGGGATTGGGCTGGCAGAGCCCGCACTGGACTAGCCGCCAGGTTCAAATTCCCTCAAGTTTATCTCAGATCTAAGCTTCTACCTATCTCAACATTGGGTACACTAAGGGACAAGTATGACTTCATTCTGGGGATTGCCCAATGATGGAGTTGGAAAATTTCCAGATTTAGGCTACGCTCCCTGCCCAAATCACCTCCACAGCACCATAATATGGACTGAGAAGGTGTTAAAAACCTGGATTCAGGTTCTCTCCCCACCCCCATCCCCCTCTCCCTCACTCCACCCAGGAGTGAGGCCCAGGTGAATTAGAACAAGCAAGGCCTTTGGCATCCGGCCAACCAAGTTTCTAGTCTCAGCTCTTTCTCCAACTAGCTATCACCTTTCTAAGCCCCATTTTTTTCACGTTTATTTTAATGTAGTTGTGAACTCATACCTCCAGGGTTGTATAAGTTAAATAACAGGACATATCTATAATGCTATGTGCAAGGTCAGGGCTGAACCATATCAGTCTCTGGTCTTATCCCTAAAGGACCCTTTCCCTGTAAACTCCAATGAGATGGACTACATTCCATCTTCTCAATTTGATCTTGAACTTCAAAAGCTCCAGGAGGGCAAGGACTGGGTCTGTTTTCTCCTCCTGTGAGGACTGGGTAGGCTCACACCCGCCAGAGCCTAGCATGGAGCAGAGTGCTTGGCAAACGTCTGTTTTTGCCTGTCACCCTGTGCCTCTCTTAGGGCAAGTGTCCTCTCTGTCTTGCAGGCTGGACACTTACCCTATCTGTGCAACGGAGAGGGGAGGAGCTAAGGATGCAGTTGCCCTAAGGAGTCTCAGAGGAGCAAGTGTCCAACTCCTCATAAGCTCCAAAGCCGTACCCCTAATTCCTAATGGCAGAACAACACTGCTGACTGAAGGGGCGTAGTGGGAAGTGCCCCCCTTGGTGAAGCGCCCCCCTCGTTCTCCAGTCATGCTCTGCTTGGTAGCTTGACTTCTCTGTCTGTGGTCTGGCCAAAGCATCTGTGGGTGAGGTCAGGAGATGATGAAGGAAAGGTAACCCGGGTCCAGGAGCTGTCCCATTCACACACTGGCAGAAAGAGCAGGGCAGGCCATTGCAGACAGGAATGTAGGGATGGTGGACTGTGTGGGGAGGGGCCAGGACAAGTCAGTGCCTTGTATGAACCCCCATGCTCACCTCATGCAGGGGAGAACAGTCCCAGAACCCGGAAAGCTGCCAAGAAATGTCCTCTCTGGGCTACTCAAATTCTAAAGCTGGTTCTCCGCCCAAAGCCCATCTGAACCACACTGCTCAAGCAGCAGCCGTGGGCTTAGCAACTGCAGCCAACAGGAGGGAACTATCACTCTATGAGGTGGCCCAGAAGCAAGTGATGGCCCCCTCAGTCCTCGGACTGGCCTCCTGCACCTTTGGTGGATTCTCCCTCAGGTGTGTACGGAGCCTAAACTGGGCCAGGTTTTCCTCCGTTCCCCATGCCCACCCCTGCTCTAAACCGCCAAACCACCTGATCTTTCTAACCTCCCAGTCTAACCAAGGTGCTCCTCTGCTCACACCCCTCCTTTGTTCGACCCCCACAGAGTAAAGCCCCAGCTTCTTGGCTAGATTACAAGACCCCTCAGATCTGGTCCCTGCTGAACTCTCCAGCTGCGTCTCCTGCCCCTCCGCTGCCTGCATCCCCCTTCCAGCCCCCCAGGGTGCACACAGTTCCCACATCCAGGCCTCTGCCTAAACACCCCTCTCCTTCCTCTCTGCCAGGCACAGCTGCCCTCATCATCCCAGGCCCAGCAGCAGTGTCACCTCCTCTTAAACTCCCTAGCTGACCAGCCCTCCTCGGCGCTCCCGTGGCACTTTGTCCCTGACTCTGTTGTACTCCTTCATCCGTCAGTGCACCACTGACTGAGCCACTGCGCTGAGCCAGGCCTGCACAGGGGCACAGGGTGATGAGGCTCCGGTCTCGGGAAAGCTCCGGCCCAAGGGAGAGGCAGACACTGCAGACAGACGATGTCAGCACAGGAGGGAAGGGCTGAACTCAGCATGGCCTCCCACGATCCCCTGCAGCACAGCCTCGCTGGCTGGCTACAGGCACTGGCTTTGGGACACCATCTCTTGGCTGGGTCTCCTCAAAGGCAAAACTATGTCTGGTTACCCTCTACGTCCCAAGGAAAGCCAGGCCCAGGAAGGTGCACATGGAAAACACGCTGAAGTGGATGAACTTGGGATCTAAATGTTTCAGAGAGGACTTGAATACCCAAAATCTTGCCATTTAAGATAATATCTTACTTTCCATAGCACAGTGGTAACACCCTTGTACATGTTGTGATTTCATTTGATCCTCAAATATTGAAATGAAGTCAGCAAGAGAGAAACTGTCACCTCCATTCCATGAGGCAGAAACCAACCCCTCGACTGGGGCAGAGACTTGCCCAAGGACACTTGGCAAGTGAGTCGCAACGAAAAGGCCAGAATGCAGGCCTACTGCCTCCCAGCCCAGCTCTGCCCCTTAGATCACACTATCATGTGAGTGGATGGGTTGCAGGCTCCAGCCCACACTTCCTCTATAGGAGACTCTTCTGAAAGAGGCACGTCCATACACTGCGGTCCTTCCAGGTCTGCAGGAATCTTTCCTCCATGAGGACCCCAAAACACCTTTGGGGAGAGCATGCAGGAACCCAGTGGCATCTTCAGCACCCACCGGGCTATACTCCTCTTTACCCAGAAATACACCACACCTGTTCCTACCTCCCAGCCTTTGTACATTCCAGCCCCATGACCCGCAGATCTGCTATGCTGCTAGCCTTCCCTCAGTTTCCTTAAAGGCACCAAATGCTTTTCAGCCTTAGAGCTTCACCACATGTTCTACCCAGATGGTTTTTCTTCTCCCCCTCGTCAACTTATGCCTCAGAGTTCAATGATGTTTTCTCAAAGAGGCTTACTCCTATGGCCCTGAGAAGGCTGTACAAATAGAAGTGTTTCTGGGTCCCCTCAGTGGCATTTGTCGCATGTTGCCTTGGCACTGTGGCTTCTGTCACACTCCTCCCCCTGAGGTGGTAAAGACCTCAACAGCAGAGACTCTCTCTCCTCTTAGGCTGTTACCCCACAACCGGCTTGCTCAAACTGTGCCCAAGATCTCTGTCTTCTCACTGATGTGCTTGCTGCCCCCCACCCCTCTCCTCACCCCCAACATCCAGGAAGTTGTTTCACCACAGTCCCATCGAGCTCACCGCCTCCTGCACTTGTCTCTAACCAGGACTTGCCCTCCGTTCCCTCCACCACTGCCCCAGCTCGGGGCTCAGCCCCTCTGACCTGGGGCCCTGCCACACGCAGCTCCCCACTGCCCTGTCAGCCTCCAGCCTCTCCCAGCCATTCTCAATACAGTTGGAGGGCTCTAAAACACTCATCTGACCACCTGTCATTTCCCTACTCAAAGCCATTCCAAAATCTCCACTCCCACCCCAACATCCCAAGAGTGACACTCAAGGACTTTCATAAGATCAAGCCCAGCCTCCTGACCCACTGCTGCCTGAGCTCCCACCACTCCAGGTGCCCTAGCCCTGCCCCCAGTATGCTGGCTTTTCTAAGGCTTTATCACGCCTGTCCTTCCTCTGCCTTCCATCTACAAAACTACTCATCAGCGTAAAATGAAAATAATTTTGGAACCCTTTCTGTGTGCCTGGCATTATGTTAGGCTTTTTTCATACCTAACCTCATCTAGTTCTCAAAACACCTCACAGAAATAATTGTTATTATTCCCATTTGACAGATACGGAAACCGAGGTTTGAGAAAGGTAGGGTCAGAACTGGACTCCAGATTTATCTGATTCCGAAGCTGCTGTGCACTAACCTCTCTGGGAAGTGCACCTAGTCCCAAGGCAGGGACTCCTCTCTTTCCCCAGAACTGCCGCCAGCATGTTTGTGCAGCCAACACCGCCCCACCCACCACCGACATCGCCAACGAGAGCATCCCAAGTGTAGGGCCTGGGCTGGCTGGGCTGGATCTCCAGCACTCAGCAGCGCATAGGTAGATGCTCTGTGCAGTTGCTTAACAGGTGGAAAGTTAGAGGCAGTTTGGGTGGTTTAGGAGCCCAACCCTAACCTACCTAATCCTTGACACCAACAAGAGGCGGGGCCGTGGCATCTGTAACTAAGGAAAGGCCTTGTCCAAAGACTTAAAACACAACACCCGGGTCACACGTCCTTGGCTTGCCCCCTGCACGGGCTCGGTTCCCACCTGCCAGTTTACTTACGTCTAGCAGCCAGACCGTACCAATCTCTACCAATCTCCGCGAGAGAGCGGCAGAGGAGTGGATACAGGGCGCAGCAGGAATAACCAGGCGCTCCTCTTGCAATGATTCAACCTCCATGCCTCGCCCGCCTGCCGGCTCCTCTGCGCAAAGCTCGGGGTCCAGCGGAGCTGAGCCCCCGGCAAGCTCCCCAGAGGAAGTGGCGCGTGCACGGGTCGGAACGCTGGCTCCAGCCCCGCCCCCGCCCGCATCGGGCCCCGCCCCGTTGTGAGGTTATAAAATGCAGAGCTCCGAGTCGCGAGCGCAGTGGGTACGGCTAGGGCTTCGCGTTCGGCTGCTCCTCCCACTAGTAGGGCCGCCCGCCCCCAGCTCCCGTGCCGTAGCAGCGCCGGCGTCAGCGCCGTTCCCAGCTCCCGTGCTCGGCGCAAAGTCCTGGCCCCGGCGGCCGGGGCATGGGCCAGGGGCGCAGGGTAAGGCGGCTTCCCGCACGGCCGTTACCTGCACCGGCTTCAGCATGAAGACCCTCATAGCCGCGTACTCCGGGGTCCTGCGAGGTGAGCACCCCGCCGGAGCTGCCCATAGTGAGAGCTGTAATGGAAGGGTCTGTGCTGTCACGTGAGGTGTCTCGGCGGTGGGGTGAGAGTCTGGGAGATATAAATTGTCACCACCAAGGGGTCTGCACGGCCTTTCGGGCTTTCTCGTCCGGGGGTTGTGAAGGTTTTCAGGAAAAGCTGTGATGAAGGGCTCTAATGGGTGTGTTCTTATAATGAGGGTATGCTGCTGGAGGACTGGCCACTGTGCAGGTTAAGGTCTCAACCCCTTTTTTTTGGGGGGGGGAAACTTGTTGTTCCCCTCCCTGTCCCTTCCCCGCAGATCATCTGGGTCTCGGATGAAGGAAGAATAATGGTTACCTGGACTGATCCGGGCAGCTTGGCTTGGTAGTCACGTCTGGGTTCATTCTCCACTGTAGCACGCATCAGTATTTGCGTCCGCTGTTACATCACTTTCCTTGCCCCAGCTTGTTTTTCTCATCGGTGAAATAGGGGTGATATCTGACAACTCTCCAGCCCCCAGCATTGTTGGTGGCTCCTAGCAGTTAACCCCCTCCCCTCTCTCCTCACCTGAGGGAGGAAAGGGGAGAGACTGGATGGGGCAGAGTCGAAAGGCTTCTGCACTCTCCTGAAACAACCACCAGACAGAGATGTGCCTGACGGGACAGGTGTGCCCGCACTGTCCTCTATCCAAGGCCCATCCTCCAGCCCAGGCTCTGGAGCCCCCTCAGAAGCAACTGTGAGCGTGGCGCACGTAGAAAGCGGGCTGAGGCCCCTGGGTGCCCTCCAGCGTAGCCCCTGCCCCTGGAGCTGAGGCCCTCAGTGAATGGGACAGAGCTGAGATCAAACTCCAGAGCTTTACCCCGGGGGAAGATCATCCCTTCCACCTCCCACCCCACCCCCATACGTGCAGTTGGAGAAACCGAGGTTGGAGAAGTGCACGGCTTGCCCAAGGTTTCCTTAACAAATGCCTTAAGGAGGGGATTAAACATAAGTCCAGGAGACTCTAGGAAGTCAACAGAGCTTCCTGGTCTGAGTGTCTGTCATGCTTGAACCCTCGCTCCCTGCCTCCCTCCCTCCTCCTAAGTCTTTATTCTGCTTGCTGAACCTGTCCTACTTAGGATTTTTCTTTAGAAACTAACAATTGCCTACCCCACGCAGCTTCATTATAAAAGTAAAGCGTGACGATTGTTGGAATTTTGAAAAGCATAGACAAACAGGATGAAAATTAAAATTGCTGGTATCAACTATCCAAAGATAGCTTTCTATTGCCATTTTAGTCCATTCTTTATAATTTTATTTGACATATTATATAGGTAAAGTTGAAGGCATGCTATAGATAATGTTCTGAAACCTGTTTTCTCCCTCTTGATGTTACATAGTGAGTATTTCCTTCTGTTACTCAAAATCACATACAATATTCTGGTGGCCGCATGCTATGGAGCAGTGTCACAGTTTAACCGTGTTCTGGGCGTTGTTGTACCCTGTGTGACTGTCGCTATGACTGTTCGCCCTCTTGGTCTGGGTGCTGCTTGCTCTTGGAGAGGCACTGCGCTGCTGTCGCTGCCTGGAGGGGCAAGCACTTGAGGTGCCCCGTGCACCTGGCCCAATAGCCTCTGACAGCCCCTTCTCTCACTTAAGAGTGCTGGTCTGTTCACTGTGCTCTTTGAGGACCCATAAGAAGGGAAGGAAGGGACTTGCCCATATTCAGGCTTTAAAAAATGCTTCTGGCTGCAGGGAATGGGCCAGGAATGCTCTCTGTGCTAGCCCTTCCTGGCGATCCCCTTCCCTCACTTCTGCTGCCCACAGGCTGGGAAATGTGTCTTCCAGGAGCCAGGGCCCCTGACTCTCATGCTTTTGACCTAGAGTTTGTTATTGAGGAGGACTTCTAGGGCATGGTTTTGACCAAGTGACTTAATATCGTATCAGGAGCATTTTCCCTATGTTGTTATCAGATATTGAAAACACTGTTTTTTGTTTTTTGGTGTTTTTTTTTAATTGACTGCAAAAAATTCCATCATGGAATGTAGCAGGGCTGGTACGAAATACAAACCAATCAATTGAGCTCTCTGGGATCTGCTTTGATGAAAGACTGGGTGGAGTAGGGCAGGGTGCTGAAGCAAATTTTGTGTTATCTAAACATCTCCATAAGACCTGCTTTCTACCTCCTTGGTCTTTGACGACACTCTCCGGCGTCCCGGTTTGCCTCTGTAGATGAGGTGCCACAGTTGTGAGGTGGTGAACACCCTGTTAGTGGCGGTATTCAAGGAGAGACCATGGACTCTGTGAAGGGAAGTCCTGCATTGGGTGAGAGATTGAATAGACACACCTTGGTGCCTGATTTCTTGACCACAGGAAAAGGCCAGCTATGGGAGCATGGGTGGGTGGGTGTCTGTTTGGAAGGAGGCGGGAGTCTGCATTGATATTTTTTAATCTCTGAAGGACTACCCCGTGCTGGGGTGGAGGCTGCAGAGTTAGGCACATTTGCGTCCCTGCCTTTGCCCCTGGACAGGAGGCTCTTTTGGTCAGAGCCCTCTGGTGCTTGCCTCTGTCCCTAGGGTTCAACCCATGGCCCAGCATGAGATGGTGGCAGCCCCAGTGACGTTCTGAGCTGATTTGTTGTGTATGGCTTCAAACAGCAAGGCCTGGCACAAGGGTGGGTTTATGGGCACATAATGGTTTTGCTGTAATGGAGGAATTCTTTCTAATAGCTGTTAAGGACTGCGGCAGGCTCAGTGTGGGTGAGGGTGAAGCTCCCCGTCACTGGGGGGTTGCAGGCAGGCACTTGTTGGGGAGGTGAAACTAAGAGGCTAGATTGTTGGGGGTAACCCTGGAACCGAGGGGTGGGGGTTACCTAACTCAGTCCTAAATTGTAGGAAGTGAACATCATTCTGATGTTCTCTTCTTCCCTAATTTGCTGTAGCTTTTCCTGTCCCCTGTCCCACTTCTCCACTGCACAGAAGCCACTTTTGGGTTATCTGTGATGCCAGTGGCTCATCTGGGCTGGGAAAGAAGGGCCAAGAGTAATATTTACTAGCAGGCTGGGTGAGTCAGTAGCCAGTGTGGAAATCTTGCCCCACCCCCTCCTCCCACCTCCAAATACAGCAGCAATACTTGAGTCATAAAAGCATAACTATCTGTTAACACTGGATCTGGCCCAGACCTTAAGTTACAGATGGGACACTGAGTGCCCCAGAGAGGAGGCTCCGGTCCAGAGTTATCAGAACCAGGGTTAGAACCCAGGCCTATCTCCCGTCTGTGACTTGTGCCCTTAAACCAAGAGGGAAGTGTGGTGAGGCAGCCAAGGGCTGAGTACAGGGCTCTGGCCATTGTAGGCGCTCAGCTGCTTCCAGTTTTCATGATGTGGGTGGCAGGCCAGCCCTCCCAGGCTTTTTGAGGAAGCCTTCCCGCCGCGGCTTGCCCTGATAGATGGAGCCTCCATGAGCCCCGAGAGCGTGGACGCCAGGCGGACTGCCAGGTGCCCCTCATCCCACTAAACCTCCCAGACTCCTCCCTGTGGCCGTGAAGCCTCACGCGAGCAGCTCCACTGCTTCGTGGCCTCGTCTCCTCCCACACTGTGCTCCGAGCCGGCGGTCTTCCTGTCCCTGCAGCGTTCCCGCCCGTTCAGCCCTGCCTCGCTCGGGGGCTGTGTGTGCTGCCCTCCTGCCCACATCGTTGCACGGCTGGCTTCTGACTGTTCAGTCCCCCTCATAGGCCTTTTTGGACTGTGCATCTAGAGAGCCGCCCCCCTAGTCACCTCCCCACATCTTGTTTTATTTTTTTGATAGTCCTTATCATTACGTAAATTATTATGTGGACTTATCTGTTTAGGTCATTGTCTCTCCATAAGAATGTGAGCCCCTTGGGAACAGGGACCTTGTCTTTCTCAGTGCTGTATCCTCGGGCCTGCAGTACAGTGCCTGGAATACAGTAGGTGACCAGCAAATATTTGTTGAATGAATGAATCATTAATGGGTCCTCATCCCTCCTGAGAGCTGCCCTGTCCCTGTTGGCAGGAAGCTCTGTGTGATTCCTCTTTCTTCCTCAGGTCTCCTCTGGGTCCGCCTGTGCTAGGGCTGCAGCTGTCCCCTGCCCTGGAGCACCAGCAGTCTCAGCTGAAGCTGGCTCTAGGGCTGAGTGCAAAGTGGGTGGAGCCTGGCTCCACAGGGTCCCTGTCATTGCTTTCAGGGCTTAGAAGCTAGAGAGCTAGAATTCCAGCCCTGGCTTCCCTCTGGGACCTGACGGGCAGCTCACTTCCCTTCTGGGGATCTCGCTCCCCCTGTAATATAGGCTCAGAAATCTCAAACCCTCAAGAAAGTGAGCGTGAATGGAAAGTGCTTTGTAAACCAGCCTGTGGCACTCCAGGTCTTCCCTGTCATCTCTCCTGTGTGACGCTGCACAACAGGCCCCCAGCACTGTGGGGATTGGCGGGCTCTGCTCTGGGGCATCCCGGAAGTGTCAGCATGGTGGGGACCCTTTGGCTTGTTGATGGAGCACCTCCTGTGAGTTAGACCCTAGGCTGCGCACAGGTCGGTGGGCCCTGGGCCCTGCCTTTGAGGAAGTGGGCCTGGGGGGTGCACACAACACCGCCGCACGCAGTGACCCACACAGTGTCAGAGAATGAAGCAAGAGGAACTGTGGAGGCCTGGAGGTGAGGGTGGGACAGTTAATCATCTGGGGGTCAGGGAAGGCTTTCTGGAAGAGGTGACATTCAGCCTGGACACTGAAAGATGAACAGGCATTAGCAAGGCAGGAAGAAACTTTCAGGCACCGGGACTGGCATAAACGGAGGCATGAGGTTGGGCGGGAGGGGCAGTCTGACTGCTGGGCCTTCCAGTCACCAGTCTGGCCTGGAGTCCTGGTATGTGCGCTAAGGGGCACAGACAGGCTGCCATATCTGGGCCTGGTGGCTCACTACACCCGCCCGGAGAGAAAAGGAACCTGGTGCACTTGGTTTCTTGGCCTCTGCCACTTCTGGGGGCTCCTGCTATGGAGCTGCTGCTAGTAGGTTTGAGGGGCTGGGGCTAGGAGTCAGGCCCAGGGTCTGTTCAGCCCCTACTCAGCCCCTGAACTGCTGTGAAGCCTCAGCAAGTCAGGACCCCTTCCTGACCCCTAGTCTCCTCATCTGTCAAATGGGCAAAAGCGTCATAAGAGTGTCTGCCCGGGTCATGCTGTAGACCCAAGGAAGCTGAACCCACGAACCATTTGGACAAATCAGCAGAGGTAGAAAATGTGAATTCCTTTCACATTTTATACTCTTAAATTAGAGTATGTTTAACAGTCCTGTGCAAAGGGCCAGGAGCCTCACTCTGCGTCTGCGTCCCCTGTGAACTTGGGCAGCCCCTGCCCTGTCGGCACCTCCACCTCCTCACCTGTGCAGTGTGGAGAGCTGGCTGGGATGGGCTTCCTCAGGCTCATTCCAGATCTGCTGCAGAAATTATTCCAACCCTGCGCCTGACTGCTGTGGGGCCGTGGGGCGTCAACCTCCTCCTCATTCTTGTTCTCAATTTGTACTCGTGAAAAAGGGCTCATGTCCTGCTTGGGGCCCAGAAGGTGCCCCAGAAGAACTTAGCTCCCCGCACTTGCTCATACCTTGTGATAAGGACCTATTTTGAGAACTCCTTGGTGACGTAGGTACAGGCGGATGGTGTTGCCATGGCAACCCCTCCCACTTCAGTAGCTATTTTTTTAATGTGTCAGAAGGTGGGGGTGGGGAAAGCGGGCCATTGGGGTCCTCAGCAATCACCTTGACTGTCCTGGTTATCGTTCCAAAGTGTTGGGAACGTGGAACCCTAAGAGCCCACTTCCTTGACCTCTTCTCCCAGGACTTTCCCTACTTCAGGGAAAGCAAGCACTTGAAAATTCAGGTCTCTGGAGTAGCCTGAGGAGGGGCTTATAGTCTCTTTTGAGGGATCTCTTGCTGATAAAAATTTGCTAGTACATTCTGGCATAGCACAGAAGGCCCAGGTTGTCAGGACTTCAGATCCCACCTGACCTCACCCAGTCTCCTAATGTAGTGCCAGTGGGGAAACCGAGAACTGGAGAAGTTGGAGGAGGCAGGGTCCCCGAGTGTCTGTGGATGCCCACCATGCCTGGCTGCCTGCCTGTGTCCTACAAGGGAGGCTCTGAGGACCCATGTGCAGGGAGCCACTGGGCCTAGGCGGGGTCTCGAGGTGGGGTCCTGAGGCTGAGCCAGGCCTTCCCGCCAGCACGTCCCCACAGCTGTGTGCTGGCTTCCTCTTGGGCCAGGTGTCCCAAATGGGCTCTGCTGTAAAGACCCCTAATTTGCAAAACAATGCTTAAAGTGGGAGTTGTTAGTCCTTCCAGAAAAGAGCTCACCAGTGTGTCTGCACCAGGTAAACAGCTGGCTCTTGGCCTTGGGGCCCTTAGGCACCAGCTGCAGTTGGTATAAGGAACTGGGGGGAGGGGCAGGGGGGGAATTGGGGACGACAGTCTTCCAGGCCTCCAGGATGGCAGAGCTCAGAACTCCTTGGCCTGGCATTCTTGGTCCTGACTTCATGGCTCCTTCTTCACGTTCTCAGCTAGACTCACACACTCTCCCTCCTCCAGCCTGGCTGTGCTACGTACAGTTAATTCCTCAAACTTGTGCTCTCTCCCTTCCAGGCCTTTGCAAATACCCTTTGCAGGACTCTGGTGCCTGGGGTCCTGACCATGCACCGGCCTCCTGTCAGCCTGGCACGCTCATACCCATCCTTTACATCTTGCCTGACCTGTTACCTCCTCCAGGAAGGCTCCCAGAGAACATCCTCCTGCTGGACTGGGAGCCTCCTCTAGATTCCCTGGCTCTGACTTAGCCCTTTGTGCCTAATTGTACACAGTGCTGTCTCCTGGGGCTGTCATAGCTAGGGTAGGTGGCCCTGGGGTAGAACTCAGCCTCCAGCAGGGGCCCCAGAGCAGAGCCAGGGTCTGGCAGCACCCTGCTGCAGCCCCTGGCCTGGACAGGGTACATAGAAAGCAGTGTTAAATGCATGTTAATGTTGGGACCTGGTCCTTCTCTTCCCTCTAGAACCTTCCGCCTTTACCCTGCCTTTCACACACCCTCTCCAGCTAGAGGAGACTTTTCCCTTCTGATTCCCCAGAAAGTTCCATTTGACCCTCTGTCACCACCCAGGTCAGCCAACTGCGGACAGGGCGTACCTCCGTTCTGGTCCAGGCCCTGTTTGTTGGACTCCGTCCTCTTTAGCATCCAGGCATTCAGCCAACATTGATTGAGCTCCTGCTGTGTACCTGACCCTGTGCTGAGCCCAGGGGCCCAGGTGAAGAAGACATGGTCCCTGCAAACAAACACACACTTGTTCTCACAGTGAGAAAGGGCTGAGTAGAGGGAGGGCTGAGGTGGGGACATGTGGGGCAGGCAGAGGAAGGCTTCCCCCAGGAAGGGTCAGCCCCAAATGGCAAGGAAGGTATCCAAGGGGCCAGCCCTCAGTGCCAGGCTGGTGCCGAGCCGGTGGCCAGACTGGACTTGCAGGTGCAGATCTCTACCTGCGGGGAATGCAGGCAGGTCCATGAGTGAGGGAAGATTTCAGGGAGGGGAGGAATGTCTGGCTGAACATGTGGTAAGATGCAGAATGGGGACAGGCTCGTGGGCCGGTTGTGCGGGAGCCCATCCCAGGACTCGGACTCCAGAATAGCAGGCATGACCCTCCAGAGCCATGACCGACCCTCTCATCATTGCCCATGTGGAGTCCCACTGACAACCACCTGAGGGCCTGGGAGAGAGCTTGCCTCTCACCTTGAAGATGTGGCATCTCTTTGGCACTTGGCCTAGCTTCCTGGGGCTCCCTGGGGCTAGAAGGGCCAGTCAGGATGTCAGTATGTCCACCCTCTGCCTCCGTACAGACTTGCACCCAGTTCTTTAGAGTAGCTTGAGGCAACTTCCTCACTGCCTACTTAGCAGCTGGTGGCCCAGGGCAGGTGGGACCCATGGGCATGTCCCCCTGGGGTGCCAGCAGGTTGACGTCCCCACTCACAGAAGCCGCTCACATGTCTGTGACCTCACTGGCATCTTTCTGCGTCTGTAGCAGAAGCGCCAGACACTGTTTGGGCCTTTTCCATAAGTTGTTCGGATTCTTCACAAAAATCCTGGGTCATAACTAAGGACGATACTGAGTCTCAGACAGGGGTAGGGACTTGTAGGGTCTCACAGCAGGAAAGAGGTTGGAGCCAGAGTGTGAATCCCCAGTCTGCTAATGCCTGCACTTCTGCTCTGAGGCAGGATGAGGGTTGCTGTACCCATTAGACAGGAGGGGACACTGAGGCTCACTTGATAATTACCTGGTATCCACACAGGTCTTTCCTTTTTATGACTCTCTTGCCTATGCATTATCATTTAATCCTCATAGCAGCCTGCCGAGGTAGGTATTAGCCCCACTGTACAGATGAGGAAACTGAGACTTGCACCGGAAGTGACTCACTGAGGCTATGCTTCTTGCGAGTTAGGGGCCGGATCCTCCTGACACCTGGCTTCCGGTCCTTTGCATCGTCCCCAGGTTGGCACCCCCCCCAGCACCCCCCACCCCATCCAGATGTCAGCATCGACGGTGGTGGAGGAAGCAATGGGGGCTGTCCACAGACACGACCCTTGTGCTCCTGCTCCCCCCGAGGCTGGCCATGCTCAGTGCCTCCTCTCCGCCCGTCACAGAGTCCTCTTGCCCCTCTCTCTAGCCCGCTACCCCAGAATGATTTTTCTTCAAAGCTCTCATGGCCGCTGGACACTACATCAGAGCTTTCTCTCTCCCTTAGCAGAACATAGGGCTCCGACAGGGGCGACTTCCTGTGCTGTGTTCGCTGCTCTTTCCCCCAGGGGCTAGAACAGCGCTTCCCACGTCCTGAGGGCTCCCTGCTTCAGTCTTATCTGTGGCCCCATCCGCCTCCTCGGGAAGCCAGTCCTGACTACCTTGGCCCTTTCTGACTCCTCTGTTCTCCGCTTCGCTGGGGTTGTCCGTGAACCCCCGTTCCTGGGTCCTAGAACGTTCTCTTCGGGCCCGCCTCTTTACAGCTCCCTCTGAGTCTCTCCGGCAGGTGCTCCTCACCACGGAGCCCCCTTTCCTCCTCTTTGCCTCCCAGACCTTGTCTGCAGGCTGGCCAAGGCCTCACGGTCCCCTCGGAGCCACCCCAGTCGCTGCGCTCACTCTGTTCCCTCTTTTCATAACCTACAACCCTGTGATTGCTCACCATCAATGCCCCTCCCTGCTCTGGTCAGTGCTAGAAGCAGTGATGGTGGCTGTCACGTAATGGCTGAGCAGGTGTCAGCTGTACCTTACGTGCATTTCTTTCATTTAGTCTGCCCAGCAGTGCTGCGAGTTGGGATCGTTGTCCTCATTTAGCAGATGAGGAAACTGAAGCTGAGAGAGGCTCAGCGTCATGCCCAAGGTCACAGAGCCATGCAGGGGCTGAGCTGACCCAGAGCCCTGTTTTCAGATTATGGGGATTAAAGGTCAGACCCTGCCCCTCAGGCTTGTTGGAGAGGAAACCCTCTTTTTGTCAGCCCTGGGTGGCCTCCCTGGTCACTGCTATCAGATGTTGGGCAAGAAGGTGTTTGGACACACCCGTCCCCGTCCCCGAGCCGAGCCAGGCTGAGGCGTGTGTGGCCTCGCTGCAGTGAGCAGCTCTGGCTCAGCCCTTGCAGCAGGAGCTCGGTTTGTAGGGACACGTGGGTGGGGTGAGGTCCGCATTCCTCGCACAGCCAGTCTGCAGGACAGTGTCCCCACCAGACTGGGGTGTGCAGTGGGGCACAGCAGGCAGCCCTCCCTCAGCTGGGGGTGTGTCCCCAGAGTCTGGGTGTGGACTGGCTTGGTTTGGGGACCAGCCCTCAACAGTGTGGCATCATGGAGATGAGGGACTCAGAGCCCAAATACCTGCCTTGAGTCCTGGTTCCCCTATATCCTGACCTCAAGCAATCAGCCTAACCTCTTTGGGCTTCACCTTACCTCAGTTTCCTTCTCTGTGAAATGGGGTTGCCTGTTCCTGTCTTGCCCACCTTCCTGGGGAGTTCTGTGGACCATGAAGCCCTATATAGACCTGAGGGGCCTCTGGCAGCTCCACACCCTCTGCCCTCCCAAATCCAGGACTGAGTGAGCTGTATGTGTAATAAGCGGGACCTGGGAGCAGCTATTAGAACTGGCTATTGGGAACTTTTCTCTATAGCACTAGCCAGCTCACTCCATGGCCTGCCTCGCCTCCCTCCACAAAAAAGGACACTCTGTAGGTAGGGGTTCTGTTCCCCTCTTAGGTGGAGAAACTCACGCTTGGGGGCAGTGAGAGCAGCTCCCCCTGCCCCCCACCCCAGATCCGGCGTCCTCAGTGATGGGGTGGGGCCCTCCTGGCAGGCAGCGCAGTCTAACGTGGGCACGCGGGCCTTCATCTGCCCGGGGCCTGTGCGTTTGCTCACTCATGTTGTGAACCTCTGTGAGCTCCTCTGGCCGCCCCGATGAGTCAGGTCCCAGCCCCGGCACCCAGGAGATGCTGGCGGAAGAGGAAGGCCGGGTGGTCAGACACTGGCTGAGGTGGGACTGGTGCGGAGAGGGTATGCGGAGAGGGAGGCGTATCGAGGGAAGCCAGGGATGGGTGGCAAGGAGCGGACTGGAGCTGGAACTTAGCTCGATGCTGAGGCTCCCTGCTGGCCCCACCTGGGACTGGGTGTGCAGGTGGCAGTGGTGGCACCTGACTGTAGCGTGGGCATTCAATGAGCTTCTGTTGGACCCCTCCCAGCCACACCCGGGGCAGAGGGGCACTGACTGCTGAGCTGTGAGGGCTGGCGGAGGCCAGGGGTACCCAGGGAACCCTTGCCTCCCACCTGCCAGGCAGCTGTGCCAGGGCTGTCGTCACAAGGCGGCAAGCCTCTAGGTGGTGTCCCCAAGAGGGGGCACACCAGCATGCAAGCAGTCGAGAAAACTGTAGAGTTCACCCTCCCCACCCGCATTGTACAGATGGCGAAACCGAAGCCCAGAGAGGTGAGGTGACTCAGCCAACGTAACACCTTGATGAGTGGCTGGGCCTGGACCCCCAGGCCCTGCTGCCACTTAGCCTGCTGTACAAGATGCCTGCTCCTGGACCGCCCCTGAAGGAAGACAGGTCATCTGTCCCCCACCCCACCCCACCATCTCCTCCCAGCCTTCCTCCGTTTTGTTGTGGGGAGAAGACAGAAGGAACAGGTTACCTGCAGCATAGCGACAGGATGCAGTCCTGGAAGTCGGGGCTGAATTGAGCCCAACCCTGCCACCCTCTGACCTAGAGACCTTGGCCATGTCACTGTCCTGAGCCATTTTTCTCACCATCAAAATGGAGCAGGCCAGCTCCTGGGACCCATCTCTGTGGCCAGCCAGGCCGGAATCTTATGGCCAGGAGCCAGCCGAGCGGGCCCAGGCCGGAGGAGCACAGTGGTCGCCCCCTCCTGGGCTCCCACAGAGGTGCCTGCCACTCCTCAGTGGACTGTGCATTTCCCACTCTGTGGCGGAGCTGGCTGTGGGCCATGGTGGGGGCCAGGCTGGGTGAGAACAGTCTGGGTGGTGTGGGAGAAGCCTGGCTCTGGCCGGCGTGCTGTGGGGCTTACGGGGGGTCCCTCACGCCCTCTTCTTCCTGCCTGGGTAAGGGTTGGACAAGGGGGCCAGCCGTTCCTGCACTTGGCCCTTACCTCATTGTGAGAGACCTCTACTGAGCTTAGCAGACACAGGTCTTTACAGTTGTTTGGGTGGGGGGTATGATACCAGAGTGGAATCATTGTGTGCCCCGCCCCCCACCCCAAGCAGGAGCGCTCCACGCAGTGGTGAGGAATGCAGCCAGCTGACTGGCCCTGACACCAAGGCAGGGGCTTGACCCGAGCCCTTTCCTTAAGCTCTCCTCAGGCTGTTGGCCTTGAGGTCCTGTTTGCAGTAGGAAGTGGGCAAATACGATAGTGTCTGATGCCCTTCCCTCCGGTGCCTTCTTTCCCCTGAACTGCGAAGGTGGAGGTCCCCAGCTCCTCCCTCCAGCCCTACCCCCACCCCAGACTTACTTGGCTTGAGACTTTGGACTGAGGAGCTTGTTAAAATGCAGGTTTTGATTCAGCAGTTCCAGGCTGGGGCCCCAGATCCTGCATTTTTAAACAGCTGAAGAGACCACACTTTGAGTAGAAAGGTGCAAGAGTCCATTCTGCCTTCTTTCCAGCCAGGGCACCCAGCCTGCCCCAGACCCAGAGCAGGGACTTGCCTACCCCTTAGCCCACTCTTAGCTGCCCAAGCCCCTGCTCCAGACCTTGGATCAGGAGTTTAGGACTGCTGGGGCCTCACTTCTCTCCCTCATGTGCCTCCCTAGGCCACTGCCCACTTCTGGACAGGTTTACCAGGTCCTGAGCACAGTCCACCATTGGGCCGCGGTCTCCCATGGGTGCTTGGCACCTGCTGGGGGGAATGCAGGTGCCCTGGGCGGGGGGCAGGAATCCTGGATTCCGGCTCTGGCCCTGCTGCCTGGACAACCCAGTGCCAGTCAATGCCCTTCTCCGCAGTCTCCCTGATGGTCCAACCGGGCAATTCTCGGTTGCTCCAGAGGGCCCTCGGGCCCCAGGGTGGGTTGTCAGGAAAGTGTGGAGGTAGAATGGACCTGTGACGTAGGGTTTTTATAGAGAGAGGGTGGAAGGGCAGTTTGGGGCGAAACCTCTGGAATGCCTTATGTGGCCCAGCCTCTTCCGGTGCTTTTGTGAGCCACATACTGCTACCGCATAGGGGCTGCTGAGCACCCAATATGTACCACACACTGGGGACATGTCAGGGAGCCCTCCTGGTCTTACCTGGGGTCACAGTAGTGGCTGGACCCAAGATTCGGACTGGCGTCTGAGTCCTGCTGTCCTGGGTCCCTCCTGCTGACCCATCAGACCAGGTAAAGAGTACGGGACTGTCTGTCTGCCCTGACTTGTCTGTGTTCCACCCAAGCGTCAGAGCGGTTGTTGGCTTCCAGCCGATAAGAGTTCTGTCTCTTTCTAAACTCTGCTGTGACCTCGTTGCTCTACAGGTTTTGAAGAAATGCAAAGGCTTGACTGTGAGCCCCTAAACCCCTCTCCCTCCCACTCCCAGTGGTAGGTCAGGGTGAAAGGTCATGGGACCCTCAAGGACAAGATTGTGACTTAGCACGCAGGGCCTTGCAGAGTGTGAAGGAATGTTTAACTAGAACACAGTAGGCACTTGGTGAAGATGTGCTGAGCGAGAGGTGTGCAGTTGGGGTTCAGCGGACGTGGGGTTTGAAGTGGTCCCCTCCTTTGGCCCAGCTTCTGGAAGGAGTGGGGTATGGATTAGGGCCCTCAGCCGTGCTCACTTCCAGTGCTGCCTTTCTTGCTGTCACCAGGCTTTCTGGTACCACTGTCCCTCAGTCACCGAAGTCCAGGGCGTCATCCTCAGGGCACAGCCACAGAGCCAATTAAGTGAACACATCTTGTCCTAACTTCCAGGCTCGGCACTTGCTCGGTAGTGAATGTGACTGCAGCCCTCAGTGTCCCAGGCTGCCGGGAGCTCCGCGGCCAGCAGGTCCTTTGCAGAAGCAAAGCTCTGGCCTGATTCCTCTCTGAGCCCCGAGCTGAGGGATCTGAGACGGAGCTGAAAGTGTAAATTCCTCTGGAGGTGCTAGTGGCTGCGGGCTTGGTGGTGTTGGGGTTTCGGGTAAGAGTGCTCAGAGCCTTCAAAAGGGTGTCAGTCCTGAGGGTAAGGGGGTAGGGTGGGACTCGGGGTGCTCAAAGTACAGTTGGAGAAAAAAACATTGGGAATTGGATGTTGAAACTCTGTCCTTGGCCTCACAGACACAAATACCAAAGGTTAAATATTTGTACTGGATCCAGATAAAGGACAGGGACAGGTGTTTGGTAGGGGTGGCAGGAAGGAAGAGAGCTGGCAGCTATGGAGAGCCTCCCCCAGCCTCTTTGGCTACCTCACTTAGTCCCCAAAATGATCCTATGAGGGGACACCATTCCCACCGGATAGGTATAAAAACTGGGGCACAGGGAGGCACATAACAGCCCAGAAATTGTAGCTACTGGGTGGCAGGGCTAGGATTTGAACCTGCGTCCATCCAATTTTGTGGTCCATGCTCCTCACATCTGGGAAGGTACCCGTGGGAGGTGGGTTGGTGGGGGGGACTCTGAGGCCGGAGGGAAGGGGACAGCGGGCTGACGTCTCCCCTCTTCTGCAGGCACTGGCTCCAGCATCCTCTCCGCCCTCCAGGACCTCTTCTCCATCACCTGGCTCAACAGGTCCAAAGTGGAAAAGCAGCTGCAGGTCATCTCGGTGCTACAATGGGTCCTGTCCTTCCTTGTGCTGGGTAAGCTGGGGCTTCAAGGGCGAGGGCAGGCAGGGGCCACCTCCCCAACAGAGGTTAGAGCAGGAGCTCAGGGGTGAGGGCTAAGAGCATCTTCCCACTTACCACCTTTTGGGCCACAGTCCAGTGCTCTACCCCTAGGCATGCATGAGGGCTCAGTGAGTTTTGTAAATATAGGAGGTGGTGATGTGGTTCCCATTGTGCAGGTGAGAAATCCAAGTCTCAGAGAAGGTAAGAAATTTGTCCAAAGTCACACAGGTGTGAATTCAGGTCTGCAGGACCCCAAAGCTTCTGTTTTTCCCATGGGCCACCCTGTCTCCCAACAAACGTTTTCTGGCAGGTGTGTTGCTTCGCCTCAGGGTGCTGTAGTGCTGGGTTTGAGTCCTGGCTCTACCGATAACAAGGTCTGTGCCCTTACACAGGTCTGGAAGTTAGTTTCCTCATTTGGAAGGTGAGGAAAATGCCACCTAATTCACAAGGCTTTTGTGGAGATTGGAGATAAGGAATGAGAGCAGGTAGCACAGGGCACTGTCACCCATCTCCTGCTGAACACGCTCCCCGGCTGCCTCCCACAGCCCACCTACTGCCGCTCCCTCCTCTCAGCACCTCCCACACCTGTACTTCTGCAGGTCCAGGGCCCTCACACCCCGGGCTGCCGTCCGACCAGAGTCAGGACATCATGGATGGTGTGGGAGGAGGAAAGGGCCCAGGCCTGGGCTGGCCCCTGCTCTCCCGGCAGCCTCTTCTCCTCCCCCGGCCCCCGTGTCTCCAGCATAATAAGCAGCTTTCCCAGCGCAGAGGCAGACACACCTGCTGCGGAGGAGCATAGAGTCCATTCCAGGGCACGTGGGCGAGTCCCTGCGGGGCCCCTCTTCAGGACTGTCCAGTCTGATGCGACTGTCAGGAGTTACCCTGTCAGTGCTGAGCAGCCGTCCTTCCGGGAAGCTCGGGGGCCTCTGAGACTGTGTTTCCAGGGCAGCTGCGTGCAGCCCCTCCCTCCCTATGCAGGGCAGAGGGATGGGGCAGGGGATGCCTTTATGACACTTGCTGAGTTCTTCCTTGACTTCCTACTTCTTTGAATAGGAAGTCACCTCACTTCCAGGTGAGGAAATAAAAGCTCGCAGAGGTTCCGTGGGGCTGTGCAGTGAGACCCTAAAACAGCTGGTCTTCACCTTTAGGCCCAAGAGCAGATTTTAAGGGTGTCCATGAACCCCTAACCTTAAGTACAAAATTATATGTGAGATATGCATCCTTTTCTGGGGTCAAAGGCAATTATTGTCCTCATATTCTTTTTTAAAAAATTTAAAAATTTTTATTTATTGATTTTAGAGAGAGAACTTGAGAGAGAGAAACATCAATTTGTTGTTCCATTTACTGAGGTGTTCATTAGCTGCTTCTTGTATGCGCCCTGACAGGGGATCACACCTGCAACCATGGCATATTGAGATAGCACTACTACCCGGCCACGGCTGTCCTCAGGTTCTTACAGGGACTTACGGCCGCGAAGAGATAAAGAAACAGTGGTCTGGGGAACACAGCAAGTCAAACTGGCTCCCCTGGGGCTCAAACCCCCATCTTCACCTGCATTCAGCTACTTATTTAGAATCTTGGAGTGGAGAGCACAGCGTAGCCCCCCGTTTTCAGATAGGAACCAGGAGTACAGGGAGAGCCTTGCCCAGAACCACATGAGAAGGAAGTAGTGGGACCAAGAAGAGACCCCACAGAGTCCGGTCACCCAGCCCCCGTCTCGTCTCGTGCAGCAGCTCCCGTAGTCCCCATTTGCACGGAGAAGCTGCCACTTCCCCATCCTAGTGGGTCAGAGCGTGGCCGATGGGGCACTGAGCAGCAGGTGGAACCGCAGCCCATGCAGCACCGACAGGCACTGGCCCCGAGCTGTAGGTTAACAGTCCATCAAACCCGACCACAGCCCAGAAACCAGCCCGGCACCTTCCCAACGCCCTCCTGTGGGTGGGAGCCAAGCCTGGTTGGATGGGCAGGTCTGCTGAGCTGCTGCTAATTATTGCCCTGAGCAGCCCAGTCTCTCCCTCCCGCTGCCACCCAGATCTGCTAGCAGAGGCCCTCCTAGTGCTGCAAAGGCTGCTGTGGCCCCAGCAGCCTCCCTCTGGCAGTGAGGCTCTTCCCCATTTTTCTGCCATAGACTCCCTCTGGCATTCTGATAAAGGCTGTAAACTTTTCCTAGTGCTTTCAAGGGTGTAATACAAAGTACATTGGATTTCAGGGGTGGCCACTGATACTGAAAACCGATGATATTTAAATATAATTATGCACACTTTAAGAAATCAAATTAGCCCTGGCCAGGTTGCTCAGTTGGTTGGAGTGTCGTCCTGTACAACAAAAGGTTGCGGGTTTGATCGCTGGTCAGGGCACACACCTAGGCTGTGGGTTCGATCCCCAGTCAGGGTGAATACGGGAGGCAGCCAATCGATGTTTCTCTCTCACATTGATGTTCTCTCTCCCCGTCTCTCCCCCTCCCTCGTCCTTCCTCTCTCTCTAAAGTCAATGAACGTATCCTCAGGTGAGAATGTAAAAAAAAAGAAGAAATCAAATTAGACATATAGTAATCCATATGCTTTAAAAAAAAAGATTTTAGTTATTTATTTTTAGAGAGAGAGGCAAGGTGGGAGAAAGAGAGGGAGAGAAACACCCATCGATGTGAGAGAGAAACATCCACTGGCTGCCTCTCACAGCACCCCAGCCGGGTGCCCAGCCCGCGACCCGGCGTGTGCCCTGACCAAGAACTGAACCAGCAACCCTTTGGTCCGCAGGCCAGCGCCCAATCTACCGGGCCACACCAGCCAGGGCTGCTTTTTATTATTACAGTAAATAACAAGCTCTAGCCGCAGGAGTAATTGTTATTCTAATTCTTAAGTAGTGATGAGAATAAATGATTTGCAAGGTATCTGTAATTGCTACAAATGCGATATAAAAACACCTTTGTTTTCTTTAATAGACATTGTTTTACTTTTTTATGCATTGATTTGAGAGAGAGAGAAGCATTGATTTGTTGTTCCACTTATTTACGCATTCATTGGTTGATTCTCGTATGTGCCCTGACCAGGGATCAAACCCACAACCTCGGTATATTGGGATGACTCTCTAACCAACTGAGCTGTCTGGCCTGGGCCAGTACCTTTGTTTTCCATTGGTATCACTGTCAACAGCACTGCCAATATTACTGTGGTCTGTTACATTAGTAAATGAAGGATGTACTACATTTCCATCAGAGATGGGTAAAAATTAAGATGTCATTTTTTTTCTATCCAAGTCCATGGATCTTTGGATCGGACACTTCACTGTGTGTTAAGTCCTCTTGACACATCGTCCCATGTGATCTTCCCAACCCCCTGTAAGGAGATCGAGGGTCAGGGGCGGGCTGTAGCCAGTGTGCAGAAGGGCCAGGGCTTCATGGAAGAGCATATCCATGCTCTTCGTGGGGCCCTCTGCTGCCTCTCAGCCCTACTCACGGGCCTCAGGGTCCTGAGCCCTCCACATGTGACACTAGCGGGGCCTTTGGGTGGCTGTTACATCTCATAGACCCCACAGTGCTGGTTCCTGTGCAGCCCGGTGACCTACAAGTAAACCTTTTTGCTCAGTAAACCTTTCCTGCGTTGGTTGCTGGGGCTAGTGAGGTGAATCGGACCCGTTGAGGCTCCCAAGGAGCTCAGGGTCTGCTGGATGGGGTCCGATGGGGGGCAGGCTATGAGTGTGGTGAGAGAGGTGGTGGACACACAGGGATTAAGGGGAGTGGACCCCCAGCCACCTGGCTGAGACACCCGGACTGGAATGCAGTCTCCAGACCCTCTGTCTGTTTTCTGTTCCTCTCCCCAGACTTAGCACCAGAGCGAGGATGGTAGGTAAGGATTCCCACCTGCCCAGAGAGCCCAGACTTCTAGGGCGGGCCCAGGGCTCACCTTTCCAGTCCAGCTGCCCCTTGGGAGAATTAGAGGTGTGATGGCCGCTAGGTTTTCAGGCTGCTCAGCCCCTCACCTGAACCTCACGGCCCTGCCCAGGCCCACCTGGCTTCTTTAGGAGCTTGAATACCTGCCGGCTCTTTCCCAGGCCTAGAAAAAGGACCAGTGGCACACTGATCAACAATGTGAGTGACTGTAGGTGGCCTAAAGTCAGACATGAGCATTCACCAGTGGCCTCAAGTGCTTCACAGTTTGCCTTTGGCAGGGTTTCATAGGCTGCTCATGCTTCCCTGCAGACTCGTCCTCCCTGTCTGTGATGTCACTGCCCGAGCCGGTCTGCCCACCTGGGCGCCTGGCCACTCGACGCTCACTGCCCCTCTCCAGGCAGCTGTACCGTCTCAGCTACCTTGGGCAGAGGCTAGCTCAGGGCTCTAGAACAGGACTGGATTGTGGATGATGGGGGCTTCCCTCAGATCCATGGAGAGCCCCTGGCTGGCCCTTCCCTCTCCCTTGGAAAACCAAAGGAGGTTCGGCAGGGTGGGGAGAAGAGAGTATGAAGTCCAGAGCCGGGTAGCTTTAGAGCGCCCCTGACCAGCACAGTGTCCAGCTGAGGGGGGACATACCACAAGGGTTGGCTTCCCATCCTGGGCAGTGGACAGGGTGCTGGACAGAGGCCTGAGTCTCCTGAGCATGAGTACCTGCTGCCCCGGCACCGTGCTGAGTGACAGGGGCAGAGCAGATATGGCCCCGAGGGCAGAGAACTCAGAGGGGGACGTCCATGTGGGAGGGTAGCGTCACACTGGAGAACAGAGCTTCTGAAGGCTGGGGAGAAATGGGAAAGGGAGAAGCCTGCGGAGGGCATCTAGGGGCAAGCTATGAGGTAAGCCGGGCCTGGCATGGACCTTCCTTCCTCTCTGGGCCAGCTTATTCGACCTTATGGCCCACGGGCCCAGAACAAAGTAACCAGGTGGAAGTTGACCCCAGGGAGTCTTTTAAGTATCCGGCTGGGTTCTTTTTTTTTTTTTTTTTTTTTCGGTGGGGTGCTGATGGGCTCTGGGCTTTGGCCTGGGGCCCTGGCTCTTGTTGTTTTGGAAGCGACCAGCTCTCCTTGCGGGGTGGGAACCCTTCCCTCTCAGGTCCCTCCAGTGGCAGTCTCCAGCTTCTAGTTTTTGGTGAATTCCTAAAGCCTGGTGCAGATTATGGTTTGAATTCTGGCTCTGCCACTATCTTGCAGGGTGACCTTGGGCAAGTTACCCCCTCCCAGAGCCGCAGTGTTCTCATCTCTAAACTGGTGTAGAGGTAACCCCGCCTCATGCTGAGACAGTGGCTCAGCCCGTGTCCTGGGACGTGGAGGCACTTGGCAGGCTCCTCCTCTCATCTGCAGTGTCTGTGCTGGGCACTGTGGGGAGAGAACAGGCCAGGAGGGGACAGAATAACAGCTGAAAGGACAGCTTTACAAGAAGCTGAAGTCTGCCTTCTCCAATGCCATTGCCCAGACAATATGGAGCCTGCGTGCCCCTTAGTGCCAGCCCACAGAGCCGCGGAGATGAGGCTCATCTCCTCGGGTGATGCCCATGGCCTTGGTCGTGCCTAGCTTAGTGCCATAGTAAATGCTCACTTAGTCACTCGATGAGCCTTTGCCCAGGGGAGACTGAGGCCCACGCAGGGAGGATGGTACCTGACCTGTGGCCCTTTGCTTGCCCACCAGGAGTGGCCTGTACCATCATCCTCATGTACACGTTCTGCACCGATTGCTGGCTTATCGCTGTGCTCTACTTCACCTGGCTGGCGTTTGACTGGAACACGCCCAAGAAAGGTAAGAGCATGGGTCTCCCTGCCCCACTGCCTCGCCCTCGGAACCTTCCCTCTTGCACAAGCTGAGGTTCCTCATTGCGGGTGTTGCCTCTCTTTACTTAATACCCATTATGTGAAACACGTTGGGCTAGGCCAGGGAGTGGTTGGGGTGGGGGGTCTAAAACCACTGCTAGGGGCACCGTCCTGGTCCTTGCAGGAGCTCACACTCAGCCGAGGGTTTGTCTGACGTGAGGGAACGAAGGTGGACAGGGGCCCAGTGGGAGGGGGGAGAAGATGCTGCCTGGGGTGACAGTCGCCCACCTCAGGGTCTCACATTGCCTCTGTCTTGTCTTCATACCCAAATGTCACCCTCTCCCATTCCTACTCCTTCCCAACACTGTATTTTGTTCTCTGGAAGGTGGCAGGAGGTCAGAGTGGGTCCGAAATTGGGCTGTGTGGCGCTACTTTCGAGACTACTTTCCCATTCAGGTAAAGCTTTGTGGGTATTATCTTGGGAGGGTGGGAATGGCTGGGAGATCCGAATTCGAGCTTAACCTGCCCATCCACAGTGACCACCCATGCTGAGTTGAACCATGTGGCTTCTTCCACTCTGAGCATCTGTTTATACTCTTTCCCAATTTATGCAGGGTTTTAGCAATTTAGGGCACATATCCTGCCATACCAAGCAAACAGAAAAATCAGACTTGGGGGGACACACGCTAGTATTTCAGCCATAAGGGTTAACACAGAGTGTGGTGTTGAGTTTCATTGTTAGTTCTGAGCTTCCTGGCAGCCAAGGCAAAAGGGGAAACATGATAGTTGTTGGTTCTTGTTTCGGGAAAGGAAGAAGCAAGAAGCTTACTATCTCCTGGGGGAAACAAGACTTCATCTAGCATTTGAATCTAAATGGTGTTTCAGACACTGAGGTCCTGAGCGGTCCGAGGAGCAGGTGCAGCAGCAGATGTTCTGGCTACTGTGCGTCTGCCTTTCAGTGAATGTTAAAGGCAGAACTTAGAATGTGAGGGTATTTATCAAAGGCAATACTTAAGCAGCCTCAGTTCATCTGGCCTGAACCAAGGATCTCACTGAACCAAGTATAACAATCAGTGTGAGGGGCTTTCTTTCCTTCTGAAGCTCTTACAGAAATACCACTGCTCTCCACCAGTCACAGGTGGGTCACTGGCGGTCATGGCCGTGGGAATTAAGGCCCAGGAAATTTGATGTGCAGCGAAAGAAGAGTGGGACCCTAGTTGCTGAAGTGCTTGGGGGAGGTGCTGAAATTGGAGTTCCAAGAGGAACTCCACCCTCAAAACAACAGCACTGAAAAGGCAGGGAAACAGTGGGAGCACAGGCACCTGAGTGTGCGGAGAAGCCTCTGGCGTGGACGGGGAAGGTGTCCGTTTACTGGGAGACTGCTAGGAGCCAGCAGTTTCCCCAAGGAGTCTCCTGTAAGGGGTACTAACTTTATCCCTTGTTTGTTTGGGGTTTTTTCCTCAATGATAAGACAAAGTTTATTCAGAAAGTTGCAGAGGTGGTAGGAGTGAGTCGGTAGGGCTGCGGAAGCTCAGAAAACAAGTTGCAGACGCAGAAGAAGGGCCCTGGGGGCTCAGGCGGGAGAAGGCAAAGGTACTGCGCCTGGTGGGAAGAGGAGTGGCAGGAGAGAGCACGGGTGTGCTCCCCAGAGGGGGAGCGCCAACCGTATCCCTCTCCAACAAGAGAGGAAAGGGCAGGTCAGAGTAGCAGCTGACTGAGGCCAGTGGTGGGTAGATTCCAGTTGCCGTCTGGCCTCAGAGCCTGGGCCCTTCCCACCACAGTGCTCTGCCTCCCCGTGCAGCAGAGCCTTGGACAGACACTCGGGCTTCCCGCCCCTGCCTTGGAGATGGAGGCAGGAAGAGCCCGGCCTGACCCTGGGTGAGGCACCGTCCCTTCCAGGGTTCAGTCTCCTTGTATGCAACAAGTTTAGACCAAGATGGTCCCTGGGTTTCCATCCTGATGCACCTTCGGCTGCTCAGGGACCTCCACACCGGTCTTCTGAGCGCCCACAGTCTCTTTTCTCTGGGCCAGCCTCCAGGTCCTGACAGAATAAATGGTGGCGTGGTCTGGCTTTAGTCTCATCTCCGTCCTCCTGCCTGTGGTCTGCAAGCTAGCTTGGCCAGGCAGAGGCACCTGGACCCCTGTACATTTGGGTGACACTCGTGGGTTGTGGGTAATTCTGCCAGAGTCCTACAGGGGAAAGACTTGTCAGGCCAGCTCAGCCAACACCCCAGCCCCGGCACACCCTAGCTGTGGAGACAACCCAGCAGAAAGCAGTGGGGTTTCCGTGGTGGCACCCTGTGAGTGTGAAAGTGTGCATGACACAGGGTGGTGTATGTTTGTTGTTCTGAGTCAGTGACTGAGACATCCTGGCATGCTGCCTGGGGGAGGTGGCTGGGTCACCCCCTCCCCATTCCTTCACAGAGCCAGCTCCTTCTGCCCACCCCAGCCTGAGCCCACGTTTTCCAGAACCTTCAGGGTCAGGGTTCTCACTCCTCCCTTCTGCTGACCCCATCTCTCCCTCTGGAGGAATTCAGGGCTGTTGTTGCGGGGTGAATGTTGCATCACAGGTCCCAACCCTTTCATTTTGGAGGTGAGAAAACCGTCCCAAAGAAGGGCAGGGACCAGTACAGGTTGCACAGCGAGTCTGTGCCGGCACTAGTACTGGGATCCGGGCTCCAGGTTCTTTCCCCCTGAGTTCCTACCGCCCGTTCCTCTGGGGGAGGTCCAGTCCCGTGTTTCCCCATCGGACTGAGCCCCACCTCCCTCTGCTATGCTGTTGGAGACCTGGCTTGAGTTCTTGCTCCATCACTCTGTTCCCTGAGCATCAGTCCCTGCTCCCTGTGCAGGGCTGGACATGGGGACACAGGACAGTCAGCCCTGGTTGCTGCCCTCACAGGAGCTCGCTGTCTAATGGATCCTGCTAGACTCCGTTGCTCTCTGCCCATGGGACCACAGGTGCACCTTATCAGGTTCACTGAACCCTATTAGTCTCGTGGGCAAAGTGGAGCTATACCTATGATAAAAAGTGGTGAACCATGGCTCATTGTCAGGAACTGTGGACTCTGTTCTCTCTGCTGGGGCCCTCACCTCAGGGGCCAGGCCCCAGTGTTCAGAGTGGCCTGCCCCACGGGGGGCCTCCTCAAGTCCGATAGCCCCCTTATCCCCTTATGGTGAGCCAGTGGCTGTGGCCAGACTGGAACAGGCAGAGGTCCTCCCCCACTGATCTTTGCCCATCTGAAAGAACCACAGCAAAACCCAGTGTCCCTTATCACACCTCTGTTCCAAACAGTCAGCTGTGAGTTGGAAACGAGACAGGTTTGTGTTGGCTCTGGGCATGAGGACCAAAGCCACACTGGGCCTCCGGCGGGCTAGGACATTGAGTCTCCACCTGGCCTTTGCTCTTGCCTGCTGGTGACCTTGTCCAGGCTTCTCTTCTGCCATCAGGACTGACGCTCTGTGGAAAGCCATGTTTGACGCTCCTGTCTCACCCCCTGTTCCCAGCCTCTTGCCAGTGGTTGTGTAATGATCTTTAGCTGTACCCACTACCCGCAGCTGCCCGCCCCTCTGTTAGCAGCAACCACCTGGACTGCTGGCCTTCCCCCGCAGTGTTTGGGTCTAGGAAGGATTTTTGGAGAGGACACTATGAAAGACTCTGAGCTTAGAGTCCTCTGTTTGTCTATCTGCATCAATTCATGACAGGCCTACTGAGGCCCAGAGCAGAGGGGCTGCCCCAAGTTCACAAAGCAAGGCAGTGTCAGGGTTGGCACAGGAACCCAGGCTGTTCGCTTCAGGACACTCCCGCATCCCTGCCACCAGGCCCTGCTGTGTGAGCCCTGCAAGTCTCTGCTCTGCTTCTGAGTTTCCCTCTCTGTGGTGCCAGGGTGGCGCACGCCTATCTGAGTACCTTCCCTGTCCTGAGAGGCAGAGTGTAAGGAGTGACTTGCCAGGAATGTGTCCCAGGCTCACATGAGCCAATAGGCCTGGCCTGGCCACAGCCTTGGACTGAGACTTCGTTCTGGGAAACAGGGCTCACAAGCGCAGGCTTGTCAACAGAGCCTTTATTAGAGGCATGCTTCCTCCTTTCTCCAGGACAGACACTCAGTCCAGCCCTGAGGGGGGAAGAGTGTGGGACAAAGATAGGTCACATCTGTGTCAGACGCCTGCATGCTTCTCGGCACCGCACTGACACCAAGGGCCATTAGCCTGTGCCGTGCGCCAAGGCACCTCATTGAACCAAATGTCCCAGCAGACAGAGGCTCGGGGGAGGGGAGAAATGATGCAAAGAGCCAGCAGGGCATCCACTAGATGACACAGACACCCAGGCCCTGGGAAAAGCATGGCTGGGTGTCCTCATGAGAAGTGGAGAGTGTTTCCCTGGCCCCCCAGGAAAGCAGCAGCTCTGTTCTTTGGGTCTCGGGGTGCGCCTCGTCATGGGAGGAATGGCCCAGAGCAGCGCGTCTCCAGCCCACTCTGTGCTTTGGGCTCGCTGGCCCAGCCACCCGCTCAGGATCAAGTTTCCAGTGCAGTACTGGCTGCTTGAGCTCTTACCTCAGCGCCTGCCTTTTCCGTGGAAACTGGCACAGGTGCTTTTCCTTTCTGGCTCTGCTGGGCGTGAACATGGTGAGCAGCCCTGCTCTTTAGGGGGCAAAGTCTCAGAACGACCACCTTGCAAAGCTCAACGAGCCGGGCTCCCGTTGGACCCGCCCACTGCCCACGACCCATGAGCCACAGATCAAGCTGCTCCCATTTACGTAGCTGTCAGCTGAGAGTCGGTTCGGTTTTTGAGCAGCTGTAATCTGCCTGCCAAAGACAAAGTGGGAGAAGAGTAAGAATATCTCCAGCGACAGAGAGTGGTGCTTAGTGGGGCTTGCTCACCCTTGCACATGCCAGCAGTCACAGAGCGGCCCTGCTTCCATCCCCTCTGGCCTCCGTGGGACTGCAGTTTCCCCAGGCCATCCCCCGCCACCCCTCACCCCAAACCGAGCACAGTCCTTCCCTCAGCCAGGGGGTTCCCACACCTGGGCTCACGGAGAACTTGGGCTCTTCACCTCCTGCCGATGGCCAGTGGTCCTGGCACCAGTGCGTGGAAGTGGGCGCTTGCAAACTCCGCAGGCGGCCGCACCAACAGCTCCTCTTTAGAGAGTCAGAGAAGCCCACGGGACCAAACTGTTCACATCCCCGGACCTAGGAAATGTATTTCTAGAAGTTTGTCTCACGAAAATGATCAGTTACGTGGACAAAACAAAGTGTTCATGGAGGCATTATTTCTGAGGGAAATTCTGGAAGCTTCTCAAAGGTCCAGCAGTCAGGATTTGACTGCAGTTCCATCACCTGTAGCACAGCCATGTGAGAGAATGATATACGGCCTTGAGAAGACATGTGGCTGAGGGTCGATGAGGAAAACAGATAGGCTGTGATCATGCTTGGTAGGGGATTACATAGAAATGGTGCCGACCACATGGCCTCTATTTTGTGTATGTGTTTGAGTAGAAAAAGGACTCAGCACATCGGAGGGGTTTAGCTGGATGATGGATGATAGGTGCTTTTGACTTCCTTATCTTTTTCTTTTTTTTTTTTAATTTTCTGTATTTAGAAAATTCTCTGTGATTATTCATTATTTTTCTAATCAGAAGAAACATGATGTATTTTTGAACAAAATACTGGCACTCTCCACCCCTCTCACCACCCTCGCTCCGTTCTGTGTGTTGCGATGCCGGGCAGGTGCCTCTTGGGCTCAGGGTTTAGGGAAGGAGACTGCACCAGCCACCCACCCTCTAACCCTAACGCCAGGACAGGGATAGGCTCCGAGGAAGCCAATCGTTCTTCAGAGCGTTCCAGGACAGCTTAGTTGACAGTACCACAGGTCAGCTGCCCAGCTGTTCAGCTGACTCCCTCCCCTCCACCCCCGTCGCTGGCACAAGGGCTGTTGCTTGCCCTTGTCCTTCCTGTATCAGAGCCTGAGCTGAACCCGGCTGCCTGGAAGGAAGTTTCCATTCCAGCTAGCTGCACTGTCCCTTCTCTGGCCAGACTAAGGGACTTGGACTCTGTCCCAGTGGGAACTAGAGAGTCACGGGGATGACACTGGGTTTTAGAAGAGTCCCTCTGGCTGCAATGAGGAGGGTAGGCCCAGAGCGGGGGAGACAGGAGGCTGGCAGAGTGCAAATAAGAGGACCCGGTGTGTTTGGCTGGAGAAATAAGGGAGTCAAGGGGGAAAGTTTCCCACCCCCTTCCCAGGGACTCGCAGTCCAAACGGCAGCTGGCAAGCATGCGGCACTGTGGCCCCAGTGATGAAAGTCTGAGGTCAGGTGTGGATAGTCGCTCCAGCCTTGAGGCCCGGAGTCCCAGGGGGTATGGCAAACCCAGCCTCTCCACTGTCGGGGTGTGCCCCAGACCCTTCTCCTGGCCAATTTCTTCTCACCTGAGCGTTTTCCCTGCAGCTGGTGAAGACTCACAACCTGCTGACCACCAGGAACTACATTCTGGGATACCATCCCCACGGCATCATGGGCCTGGGCGCCTTCTGCAACTTCAGCACCGAGGCCACGGAAGTGAGCAAGAAGTTCCCTGGCATAAGGCCCTACCTGGCCACGCTGGCCGGCAACTTCCGGATGCCGGTGCTGAGGGAGTACCTGATGTCTGGAGGTGAGAGTCCATCTCTGCTTATCCTTACTGGGCTCCACGGCCAAGGCCGAGCCTCCCCACTGAGCAAGGTGACAGATTCGCCTGGAAGCCAGTACACCACAGCGTTCCTGCACCAAGAGGGGCTCCTGCCACAGGTGCAGGGTCAGAGCAGAGCAGGAGAGCTGTTCATGAGGCCTTCGGGATTCACCTTGGAGCTCGTCTTCCCTAGGAAGCCTTCTCTAGCCGCTTTTCTGGGTGCCCCAGCCCCTGTGCTGTCCTCTGAACAACCCGATCATTGTCTATGGCTCTGTCGTTATCCCCCGGCCTGTGACCCCCAGCAGCCTGATTCATGAGGCTTCCCAGCACCTGGCACCAGCCTGGCAGAGTCAAGACCTCAGTCAGCATTTGCCAAATGATTAGGTTACCCAAACAGCCTTGTGTCATTATCCCCATTTTTGAGATAAGTAAGCCGAGGCTCGGGAAGAGGACAGTTTACATAGGGCCACGCAACTCTTCTAAGTGGCTGGGTTGGTCTGGGGCCCAAGTCCAGCGCTCTCTCTGTGTCTTCGTGGATGTGCAGGGCGGGCACTGCTTGCAGGGGTCGCCCTGACTATGTGTCCCCTCCATCCCCCAGGCATCTGCCCTGTGAACCGGGACACCATAGACTACTTACTGTCAAAGAATGGGACTGGCAATGCTGTCATCATCGTTGTGGGGGGCGCGGCCGAGTCCCTGAGCTCCAGGCCGGGCAAGAATGCTGTCACCCTGCGCAACCGCAAGGGCTTTGTGAAACTGGCGCTGCGACACGGGTAGGTGCCTCCCTGCACGCACATGTGTGCACACACGTGCACATGCACACACACTCGCCCGAAGCCTTGCCTAGAGGCAGGGCTCAGACCCCAGGAAAGCACAGAAGAGAGTTCACCGTCCTGTGTGGGGCAGGGGAGGTCAGAAAACCAAGTTTGGTGTCCGACTGGGACAAAGGTGTGGCCTGCGTGCCCTGAGCCCTCACGGGTGGGCTGCGAGTCCAGGCCCAGATGAGGGACAGTGCCCTGGGGCCAGAAACGTGTCGTGCTGCCAGGAGAACAAGAGACCAGAAGTGAGGCTGGCATGCCTGGAAACCTCAGGGAAGGCTTCCTGGAGGGCTGATACTAAGGACAGGCGGGGAAGCTTGGATTTCCTAGAAAACCAGGAGCACGTTCTGTGCTGCCACCTGTTCAGCACATTACAAATGACAGCAATGCATGCACTTCTAAGTCCCCCTTGACTTCCAGTAGTCCTGCAGATGCCAATGTCCCCACTTCCCACTGGGGAAAACGGAGTGGGGCCGAGTGGCCCAGTGGGGGTCATGTTGTAAAAAGAAGAGCAAGGTCTTTGGACCCCAGGTTCAGTGTTTTCTTCCCATATCTGGGCTCTGGGGCACCCCCGGAGGGCAGCCTTGGGGTGACAGACCTCCAGCAACAACGATGTGCTGAAGGGGGAGAGACTGCAGCCTGTAGTCACGCACAAGTCAGGGATGGCACTACCATGTAGGTCCCGCCCAGCCCTCCTCTCTGCCCCCCCGGAACCTCATCTCAGGCTCCAGAAGAGGCTGCTCTTCAGGGCCCAGCCCTGTGCTGGGCATTGGGGACACAGACCTTGTGCCAGCATTCAGGGTAGGAGGAAGTGGGGAGGGACAGACAGCGACAACCCAGTGTGCTGAAGGCTGTGGTGCGGGACTGAGGGAGGCCTGGGTTGGAGGCGGGAGGGGAGAACTCCCCAGCGGAGGCAGGCCCTGCAGGGTGAGGGGCAGAGCAGCGTTCTGGAGCAGGGCTTCACCCTCCCCCTTGCCCAGCAGTCCCAGAGCCCTGATATGCTCCCCAGTCACTAACTGGGGGCAGAGGGCCCGTCTAAACCTGGTAGTGAGGGGACACGTGGTTTGGGCCCCCCCCCTTGGGGGGGTTCTGCTACAGCCCTGAGGGAGGGAAGCTCGGCTGGGGCCCAGGCCTCTAGGGCTGACAGGGGGAACTGACGCCAGTGACTGGGGTGTGACAGACCTCGGCCTGTTCCTTCCAGAGCCGACCTGGTCCCCACCTACTCCTTCGGAGAGAATGAGGTCTACAAGCAGGTGATCTTTGAGGAGGGCTCCTGGGGCCACTGGGTCCAGAAGAAGTTCCAGAAGTACATTGGCTTCGCCCCGTGCATCTTCCATGGCCGAGGCCTCTTCTCCTCCGACACCTGGGGACTGGTGCCCTACTCCAAGCCCATCACCACTGTCGGTGAGCCTCCCCCGTGAAGACCCTGAACTTGGGGTGCCATGGCTGGTTAGGGGTAGAGTGAGGATTCCAGTCCAGGCCCCTGGCTCTGGTGTCCGTGCTGTAAACCATGAGGATGTGCTGGGCGCTGCCGTATGGGAGCTGGTGGCGAAGGGGCGGGTGGGTAATGGGGTGTGTGGTTTTATCACTGTGAGCTGAGCTGTGCTGGGGGAGAAAGCAAGACCCAGCAGTCCTGTGTCTGCGGCACCTAGGAGTCTCTCCGGAAGATCCTGTTGCAGCAAAGGCCAATGGGGGTGTGAGCAGGATGTGGGGGATGCTCGGGGGGTCACAGTGGACCCCAGGGAGGAGGTGACCTACACTGTTAGCTAAATAGGAATTATCCAGCAAAAGAGGTGGAGAGGGTAGAGTGTCTGTCAGAAACAACGGCCTAAGTGAAGTTCCTACTACAGCGAGACTGTGGATTTTTGAGGAACAGAAAGAAAAAAAATCAACGTGACTGATGCATAGTCCTGTGAACAGTGCAGCAAAAATGCTGCATTTAGCCTCAGCTATGTTGTTTGGGGTTTATCTGGGGCCATCCAGAGGGTTCCAAAGAATCATCTCTTGTAGGGGTGTGTGTGTGCACACGTGCGTGCGTGTGTGTTAATGGTTCACAAGCTAGAGACCACACCGGAGCAAGTGGGCCACAAGCCGTGGACTTCAGGGGCCAAAGCTAACGTAGATACTTTGGATTTCAGGGCCAAGTGTTCTGTTTGGCACTTTACAGAAGGAATGACTTCCTGCATCTTAGGTCGCATGACCCAGAGTCACCCTGGACCCCCCTTATACACGAATCCCGTGCCGGGCCTGGTTTCGGTGCGGCAGCCGATGTGTTCGGGCCCAGGGACGGCTGAACAGGGGCAGGGGCCTGTGGGCACTGTGGAAGGATGGGCTCTTTACCTTTGGAGTGGAAGGCTGCTTGAGGGTTTGGGGAGGGAAGGTTCAGATTTGCATTTCAAAGTGGTCCTTGTGGATTGGGAAGGGCAACAATAGAAGCCCCAAGATGGGTCCACGGGTCCACTTCCGTGGTAGCCGGTGGCTGGAATCAAGAGAGTGGTGGTGGAGGTGGAAGGAGAACTTGAGAGGAATTTCAGGAATGTCTGACAGGACGTGGTGATGAGCTGGGTGCGGGGAGGAAACGGCATTAGGAAATGAAACAATGCGCAGACATCTGAATGTTGGTCTCCCCCCTCTTCCACCCTTGTCGCACTTCTCAAAGCAAGTCACGATTTTACAGAATCCTTAGCAAAGGCCCCTGAGGAAGGACACCCTGTGATAGGTGAGGAAACTGAGGCTCAGAGAGGCGAAGAGACTTACCCAGGGCAGGGCAAAAGCAGAGCTGTTCCCTGGTCCCCCAGCTCTTGAAGGAGCTCCCAGCGGGTGCAGTGGGTGCAGCCAGGGTTCATCCCACTTACTGCCTAGTGGCTCTATGGCCTTGGGCAAGTCCCTTGCCATGCCAGTGGGCCTCAGTCTTATCATCTGAAGAAGGGACAACATGAGGCAGAACATGTTCAGCACAGTTACAGTTACGGGCACGTGGTCGGCACCTCGCACTGGGCCGCTGCCATCCACATCTTGGTAAATACCCGGGGAGGTGGACCAAGTGGCACCGACTAACCAGAGGCCTCTGCTCCATCCCTGCAGTGGGCGAGCCCATCACCATTCCCAAGCTGGAGCACCCGACCCAGCAGGACATCGACCTGTACCACGCCATGTACATGCAGGCCCTGGTGAAGCTCTTCGACAAGCACAAGACCAGCTTCGGCCTCCCGGAGACCGAGGTCCTGGAGGTGAACTGAGCCAGCCCACGGGCCAGCGGCCGGGCGAGCCGGCTGCACCTTGCATTCTACCAAGTTCTCCAGTGCTTTTTGTTCTGTAAATTTGGAAGTGTCATGGGTGTCTGTGGGTTATTTAAAAGAAATTATAATAATTTTGTTAAACTATTACAATACTAGGTCTTTTTTAAGAAGGAAAAAGTGACTATTTCAAGCTCTTTCACTTCCAGTGGGTCCTGTTTTAAGTGGTGGCTAAGACCTCTTGGCCTCTAGGGTTTCTCAACCACCTGCTCTGTGCCCCCCCCCCCTGAAATTACAGAGAAAGCTCAGTCCTGGTAGACTGGGGAGGAAGGATAGCCCTTAGAGACTCAGGCCAGTGCAATCATTTGCTCGTTGCCCCCAGAGGACGAGGAGTAGAAGCCGCTTCGAACACAAACACCTCTATTCTGAGCTACCTTGACTTGACTGCAGGGCTAGTCCCTCTTGCCAAGGGGGAGCCTCTAAGGACACGATTGTCCCTTTCTGGAAGAGTGCATTGATGAGCATCTGGACTATTGCAGCCTGACCCTTTTTTCTGCCACTTCCCACACCCCCAGTCTTTCGCAGCTGAGCCTGGACTGGCCTTCGGGGAGACGACAGGGGTGGTGATGATCCTGTGTTGGGGAACAGGGCTGTTCCAGATACACCGTCTCTTGGATTGTCCAGCTACCACGTCCTGGTTGGAGTGATTGCTTTTCCACAGGGAGCTGGTGATGTGGACCCAGCACAGAGCCAGCCTTGGCCTGAATCCTGTACTTTGCAGCATCCTCCGTTTGCTTAACCCACACCTCCAAGAGTGGGTGTGAGGAAGGGGACCCTCTTCCTATTCACAGAGGAGCCGGGACTTCCGAGCATCAGACTGGTTTCAGGATAGGAGGCCCCCAAACCCAAGCCTCACATATATGTGCCTTTTTGAGAGGATGGGGCCAGGGAGGAAACTCAGCCCCTCCTGTATGTGTTCTGTGTTCTCTTGATGAGATCATTGTACCATGTCAGACTTTTGTATATTCCTAAACAAATAAATAAAAATGAGTGTCCTCTGAGTTCTTGCTGGGGCTACATCTGCATCTTGCCACTGACACTTGGGGAGACCATGGCCCCCAGTCAGGCTACCTGCCAAGCCTTCTCCCTGGCTGACGTGGCCCTATGTGGTGTATTAGTTATCTATCACTGTGTAGCAAATTGTTCCAATACTTAGTGGCTTCAAACAACACTGTTCACAACTTCTGAGAGTCTGTAGTCGAGGCTTGGCTTAGCTGGGCCCTCTGCTTTCAGGGTCTTGTACAAGGCTGCAGCCTCTCGAGGCTTGACTTGGGGGGATCCACTTGAAGGTCATTCATGTGCTCACGGGCAGGATTCACTTCCTCAATGGCTGGTGACCAGAGACCACTCTCAGTTCCTTGCCATGTGGGCCTTTCCACAGAACATCTCACAGCACGGCAGCTGGCTCATCAAGGACAGGAAACAAGATGAGCCAGAAAACAGTGTAGACAGAAGTCATAGTCTTTTATGACCTAATTCGGAAGTGATCACCTGTCACTTGTGCCATATTTTTTTCATCAGGTCTGGGTCACACTCAAGAGAATTACAGGTGGAGTGACTACCAGGAGGCAGGGGTCCTTGGAGCCCCTCACAGCTGCCTGCCATATGTGCTAAAGGGCTGCTGTCCAGCTGTAAGGTCCTGGAGAGGCTGAGCTGGGAAGGTCCTTATGGATGGCTCAAATCGTGTTCCTTGTGCCTGCAAGGAGCCTAAGTTATAGCACAAAGTGGGAGACCTGGCCTGCTGTCCCTCTAGTGCTTTCGTACCACACCTAGGTCCTATAGCTCTCTGTTCTGATTCCATTCAGTTCAATGACTACGAAGCACCTGGGGCCCCTTCCCAGCCGAGCCTAAGGGACGTCATTCCAACTTTCCCACTGCATAAAGGCCTGTCCTTGCCATTTATCTACCACAGGGACTGCTCTTCTGTTTTAGAAGCTGTGAGCAGGATCCTGAGGAGCCGTAACAGACATTGGAAACTGCTGCGGGTATGCAAGGTGGTCAGACCTGTGACTGAGATGCCCCTACCCCTGGGGTGCCTCATTGAACTGGAACCCTGATACCTGAGCTGGCACACAAAAGGTGACTGGAAATTTGCCAGGAAGGAGTTGAAGAAGGGCAGAGCAGAAAGTGCAGGTGGAGGAGGTAGTGCTGCTGATGTGAATGACTGAGAGGTGGCGGTAGAGAGGTGGGCAGAGGTCTGCAGTGAGGCTTCGCTGGGAAGGGTAGGAGCTGGCTCTTCCAGACTACCTCCAGGGCAGGAAGGCAGGGCAGGGAAAGGAAATGCCTTGAAGGGGCCCATAGAGGCTAATTCTGTAGCACCATGTGGGCCTCAGGCCACAGAGCTCCGGTCAGAGGACAGACACTTCCTGAAGGATGGAGGAAAGGCCTGATGGTGCTGAGTCAGCCCTACCGCAGCCCCAGCCTGAGGCTAGCATAACCCTCAACCTCTGGCTCCAGGCTAAGTCTTAGTCCTAACCTCGGCCACCCCAGAATATGTCGTCATTCTCAGCACCAACTTTGTGAAGATTGAATAGTTGTGCACTTGGGAAGTCCACCGTCTTCGCCTAAGGGAGCGACAACAACCAGGTCCCAAATGTGGGAGGGGTCACCTCACCTAGTGCTCGATGTATGTCCAGCAGCAGCCTGTGCAGAGCAGAGGCCAGCTCCGCTCTAAGTTATGTGTGGAGAAATCTAGGTAAATGCTGCGAACTTTGCCTTGGGTTGGGAGTTGTTACCTTGCGGGAGAGAACTGGGACTTTCTTTTCCAGAAAACCTACCTTTGGACAGTGAGAGTGCGCTGCCTTCTTCGCCTGAAGGTTAGTTCCATGATTCTGCTTGTGATTCCCAGTTATGACCACTAGGGGGCAGTAAAGATGGTTTTGAGGCAAATCCCACACAGCCTCCTAAGCTTTCTGTGCACATTTTGACACTCAGTTCATACCCTGAGCTAGAAGCTAGAGATAATAAAAACACAGACTCACAGGAGTTCAGAGCTAGACAGGAATTTAGCATTTATCTAAAGCAACTCCTCTTCATCTGAGAAACGACGCAAAAAGGCAAGCAACTTGCCTGTGATCACATAGCAAATCAACCTTTACCCCACACAGGCCTCCTCTTGACAGGGAGTGAGGGGCTTCCACATTGAAGGTCTCTGTTCTCAGGTGTTTGTAGTGTAATAAGGGGGGCAATAAGGTAAAGCACCCATCTTCCTAAAAATCGTTGCCTTTTTAAACATTCCTTACCTAGGTTCCTGGTGTCACTAGCCCACCCTTGAGCAAAACCAACTAGTCTTTTTATTGATTGATTTATTTTTAATTTTATTTTTAATTATAATTCACATTCAATATTATTTTGTATTAGTTTCAGGAGCAGAGCATAGTGGTATTACAATCATATACTTACAAAGTGTTTCCCCCAATATTTCCAGTACCCACCTGGCACCATAGTTACTGCAGTATTATTGACTGTATTCCCTATGCTGCACTTTACATCCCTGTGAGTGTTCTGTGACTACCGATTAGCACTTCTTTTTTTGTTTGTTTGTTTTCTTTTTTAAAATATTTATTTTTTGAGAGAGAAGAGGGGAAGAGGAGGAGAAAGAGGGAGAGAAACATCAACGTGTGGCTGCCTCTCATGCGTCCCCTACTGGGGACCTGGCCCACAACCCAGGCATGTGCCCTGACTGGGAATTGAACCAGCAGCCCTTTGGTTTGCAGGCCAGCGCTCAATCCACTGAACCACATCAGCCAAGGCTCCAATTAGCACTTCTTAATCCCTTCACCTTTTCTGTCCAGTTCCTCAAGCTCTCACCCCTCTGGCAGCCATCAGTCTGTTTTCTGTATGTATGAGTCTGTTTCTATTTTGTTCATTTGTTTTGTTCCTTAGAGACCACACAGAAGTGAAATAATTTTTGACTTATTTCACTACATCCATCCATGCGGTTGCACATAGTACAATTTCATTCTTTTTTCTCCAGCCATTCAGTCTTGATAGACTCTTTTCTCCTTCTCCTCCTTCCTCCCCCCACTGCCTGCTGATGCTATGACTGAGATTTTTGTCTCAGACCATTCCCTCCTTTCTCATCCCTGATAACACATTCTTATGACTGTGGGGTCCAGCCTGTGCCACTGCCATTGCCAGCTGCCTAGCATGTCACTTAACCTCTCTGAGCCTCAGCTTCCTCATCTGTACAATGGGAATAACCTGTATTCCTGAATAAATATGAGAATATGTATCTAAAAATATGACTGATCTATAAATGAAGAGTTTTCATGCCAGGGCTTGGCCTCTAATCCCTCAACAGGACATGGAGATGTGTTGTCACTGTCGTCATCACCACACCCTCATTGGGTCTCCCTGACCTAGTGCGCTGAGCTCCCTGTTTCCAGGCTGCCCGCCAGTTCACTGCTCCTGCAGCAGAGTGGCCAGCCTGCCTTCTGTTTCCGACATAGAAGTTTTATGGAGATATACCTCACATATCATACAGTCTGCTCTTTTAAAATGGGTAATTCAGTGGGTTGTCGCATATTTGCAAGGCTGTGCGTCCATCACCCATCTCTAATTCCAGAACAACTTCATTACCCCCAAAGGAAACCCCGTGTCCAGTAGCAGTTGCTCCTTATTACCGCTGCCCCTCAGCTCCTCATTTCATATAAATGAAATTACACAACATGTGGACTTCTGTGTCTGGCTTTTTTCACTTGGCATAATGTTTTTGAGGTTCATCCACAGTGCGGCATGGATCATGAGTCAAATGTATCATTGGTTCTTTGAAGCACAGATGTTTTTTAATTTTGGTGTAATCAAGTTACCTAGTTTTTTTTTCTTTTTTTTTGTAGTGTGTGCTTTTGTATCTAAGAAGTCATAGCCTAATCCAGAGTCACAAAGAATTGCTCCTACGTTTTCTTCTAAATGGATTGAGAGTTTTCAGCTGTTACATTGGGATCTCTGGACTCTTCTGAGTCAATTGTCGTATATGGCGGAGGGTCCGACCTTTGTTTTTTTCCGTGTGGGTATCCAGTTATCTCGGCACCGTTTGTTAAAAAGGGTATACTTTCTTAATTGGATTGTCTTGGCACTTTTTCAAAAATCAATTTACCATCAATTTAAGTGTTTATTTCTGGATTCTCAGTTTTATTCCACTGATTTATATTTCTATACAACACTTACTCCAGTACCACACTCCCTTGGTTAGCTTTGAAATTAATTTAAGAATTGAGAAGAGTGAGTCCTAACTATTCTTTTTTGAAATTGTTTTTGTTATTCTGTGTCCCTTGCATTTACGTATGAATTTTAGGATCCATTTAATAGCTGCAAAAAAAATGGCAGCTGGGATTTTAATAGGGATTGCATTTAAATCTGAAGATCAATTTGGTGACTATTGTCTTTCCATTTGTTGGAGTTTTCTTTCATTTCTTTCAACGGTGTTTTGTAGTTTTCAATGTACAAGTTTGCACTTCTGTTCATTTTTTTTCTAAGCATTTTATTCTTTTTAATGTTATTTTAAATGAAATCGTTTCTTAATTTCATTTTCAAATTGCCATGTTAGTGGATAGAAATACAGTCAGTTTTTGCATATTGATTTTGCATCTTGCAAACTTGTGGAACTAGTTGATTCGTTCTAATTGTTTCTTGGTGGATTATGTAGTGCTTTCTGTATGTGAAATGATGTCGTGTGTACGTAGAAATAGTCCTACTTCTTCCCATCTATATGACTTGGTTTCTTTTCCTTGCCTAAGTGCCCTGGGTTGAACTTCCAGTACGATGTTGAACAGAACAGGTGATGGCAGACATCCTGTTCTTGTTAACTGATCTTAAGCGGGGAAAGCTTTCTGGCTCTCACCATTCACTGCATTAGCTGTGGGGGGTTGGCCAACCTTTATCAGGTTGCGGAAGTTTTCTTGCATTCTCAGTTCTTTGACCATTCTTGCCATGAAGCGCTGTTAGATTAGATTTTGTCAGATACTTTTTCTGCATCTACTGAGACAGTCATGTTTTCTGTTCCTTATTCTATTAATATGGTGTATTATGTTACCGAATTTATGTATGCTAAACCAACCCTACATTCTTAGTAAAATCTCATGCTGTATAATCCTTTTCATATATTTGGATTGGCTCACTAGTATTTTGTTGTGGATTTTTATATTTATTCACAATGGGTAAGGGAGATTGGTCTATAGTTTTCATGTCTTTGCCTGGTTTTGGTATCAGGGTCATGCCATACAATGATTTGGGAAGCCTTTTCTTATATTCTTAGAAGAGTTTGTGAGAGATTGGTATTAATAGTTCTTTAAATATTTGGTAGAATTGAACTGTGGAATTATCTGGGCCTACGCTTTTCTTTGTGAAAAGTTTTGATCACTAATTCAGACAGTGCTTGCTATAGGCCTATTTAGATTTTCTATTTGTTCTTGAATGAGTTTTGGTAGTTTTGTGTTTCTAGGAATTTGTTCATTTCAGTTGAAAATCTAATTTTTGGTACATAGTTCTCCCTTTGGTTCATAGTATTCCCTTATAATTCTCTGTATTTCTGAAAGAAAGTCTGGTAGTGATGTCCTTGTTTTCAGTCCTAATTTTAGTAATTTGAAGCTTCTTCCTTTTTTCTTGATCATCTAGCTAAAGCTTTGTCAATTTAATTGACCTTCTTAAAGAAATAACTTTGGTTTCATTAATTTTGCCAATTACTTTTTTAAAAAATTCATTTTATAGAGGAAGAGGAGGCGGGAAAAGTGTGAAAGAAAGAGAGAGGGAGGGAAATATTCATTGTTCCACCCCTTCATGCACTCATTGGTTGTTTCTTGCATGTGCCCTGACCAAGGTCGAACCCACAACCTTGACACATCAGGAAGACACTCTAACCAACTGAGCTACCCAGCCTGTTACTTTTCCATTCTCGATACCCTTTATTTGTTCTTTAGTCTTTACTATCTCCATCCTTGCTTTGGGTTAGTTTGTGCTTCTTTCTTTTAAAAAATGAAAGTTTAGGTTATTAATTTGAGCTCTTTTTTCTTTTTCAATGTAGGAATTTACATCTAGAAGATTCCCTCCGCGAACTGCTTCAGCTGCGTCCCGTAGCTTACAGAGTGCTGTGTCGTGCTTTTGTTTCATTCACGTCGAGTATATTCTGATTTCTCTTCATTTCTGCATTGGTTATTTAAGAGTATATTGCTTAATTTCCACATATTTGCTATTTTACCAAATTTTCTTTTGTTATTTATTTCTAATTTTGTTTCATTGTGCTTAGAGAACATACTTTGTATGATTTTAATCTTTTTAATTTATTGACACTTCTTTTATGACCTAATCTGTGGTCTATCTTAGAGAATGGTCCATGTGACTTGAGAAAACTGTATTCTGCCCTTGCTGTTGGGCTAGTGCATAGATGTAGGTGTCTCTTAGGTCAAGCTGGTTTACAGCATCCTTCACGTCTTCTGTTTCCTTGTTGCTTTCTGCAACGTCATTCTATCCATTATTGAAAGTGGGGTATTGACATCTCCAACAATTGTTGTTGAATTACTTTTTCTTTTCTTTTTTTTTTTTAAATATTTATTTGAGAGAGAGATCAATCTGTTGTTCCACTTACTGATGCACTCATTGGTTGATTCTTGTATGAGCCCTGACCAGGGATCAAACCCACAACCCTGGCCTATCAGGACAATGCATTAGCCAGCTGAGCTACCTGGCCAGGGCTACTTTTTGTTTTTAAGTTTTGCTTCATATATTTTTGGACTCTGTTATCATGTGCATATATGTTTATAACTTATATCTTCCTGATGGAGTCATCCTTTTATCATTATAAAACGACCTTCTTTATCTCCAGTAGTAACTTTTGTCGTAATATCTATTTTGCATGACCTATATTAGTACAGCCACCCCAGTTCTCTTTTGGTTACTAGTTGCACGGAGTATCTTCTTCTTTTTCCTCTCAACCTGTTTGTGTCTTTGAATATGAAGTATGTCTCTTGTGGTGTTGGATTTTGTAAAATTCATACTTCTACTTCCTGTCTTCTAATTGAAGTGCTGTCTATTTGCATTGAACATAATTACTGATAAAATAGAATTGAAATTGGCCATTTTTCTATTTGTTTTCTGTGCCTAATATCTTCTTTTTATTCCTCTCTTCCTCCATTCCTACCTTCTTTTATGTTAAACATTTATTTTCTAATAAACTATTTTAATTCTTTTATTGTTTCATCTACAGTATATTTTTGAGTTGTTTTCTTAGTGTTTATCCCGGAGGTTCAATTAACATCTTAATTTAAAACGATCTAGTTCAGATTAATACCAACTTAATTTCTCCTTCTTTTAGGCAGGCTGGCCTGGGAGAAGAGAGGGATGGCCACAAACAAGAATGATGTAGTGGGTTGAATAGTGGCCCATGAAATGCTATGCACATATTCCAATCCCTGGAACCTGTGACTGAGACTTCATTAGGAAAAAAGGTCTTTGCAGGTGTAATTAAGTATTCAAGACGAGGTATCCCGGATTATCTAGGTGGACCCTAAATCCAATGGCAGGCGCCCTCATAAGAGAAAGAGGAGAAGACACATGGAGAGGGGCAGTCCGTGTGAGGCTGGCGGAGATGAGGGCTAAACCAATGAGCACCGGAGCCTCCAGAAGCTGGCGGAGACAAGGGAGGGTTTCCTCCCAGAGCCCTTGAGGGAGGGAAGCTCCTCCAACACCTTGATCTTGGACTTCTGGCATCCAGAACTGTGAGAGGGTACATTTATGTTGTTTTAAACCAGCCATTTGTGGCTCAAAGTAATACAGACAGTGACCTTCAATATGTCGGTATCCTACCAGAGGAGCTGTGCCACTGGATGGCAGAGTCTGGTCCTCTCATCAGCCAAGTTCCTCCCGTGTCTTTATCGGAGGCGGGCTCCAAGTGTGGAAGGTGCTTTTCCCCAATACTTCTGAGACGGTGGAAGAAATCCCCATTTGATGGGTTATAATGGGATCACTAGGAGGAAAAGAACAGGAATTCCCCTCACCCTTTGGCTTCAACCACAGTAATTACAACAAAGCCTCTGTTTCATATCTCTTCCAAACTTCCCTTTTATAATGCCGTTTCCCTTTCTTGTAAACACTTTTCCAAGATATTTTTCACTACTTACTGCTGAGGGGGTTTCAGTTTGTGTATTTTCATCTAATATTTTTATCATGCACACACACAGGTTTATCAGCTACATTTTTTATATCACATTAAATCACATTTGCACATGTTTAAAAAGTTTCTTTCCACAGTTCTAAAATTCCAAATAACTTTTGAGGACTAATTACCTTTGATGAAAACTGATACAAATATTTTTCCTATAATTAAACCTGAATGATATATATTTTAAATTTAATGTGTAAAGGTATAAAATGCCTTCAGAAAATAAATATGACTTCACTGTACAAATAAAATTTAAAATCTACGCTGTAATACTCTGATTAGCGGCTGCACAGTGTAGGATCATTAGTGCTGGAGTCAGAATGCTCTCAAATCCCGGCTCAGTACGAACGTGTGACCTTGGGCAGCTGACGGCACTTTCTTTACGTCCTAATCACGTAGCTGCGTTGTGAGGACGCACGGGCCCCTTGCCACAATGCCTGGCGTACCAAGCACTCCTTTTATTTAAAGAAGTTCCTCGGTATCTCCTGGACTATCAGGACCTTGACAATCTGAAAGATTGCAGGCCGGGTGTTCTGTGGAACACCGTGTAGTTTTGTTGCCTCATCTGTCCCTAGGTTCGATTCAGATTCTCCGCCTTCAGCAGAAATACCACACAAGTAATAATGGACTCTCTCTTCTCACCACACCCCAGCAGGTGGTGCCCAATTTCGGTTGTCCTTCGGGGAATGTTCACTCTGCTCACTGGATTAAGGTCACGCTGTAAAGTTGCTCTTTTTCCATATTTGGAGACTATGTAATATTTTTTCTTATGAAACAGTCAATTATTGATTTAAATTAATAAAGACTCATGGATCCCTATTTTATTTAATGGACTATAAGCTATTCTATCATTATTTATTTTGATCCTCAAACTGCCCCAGATGATGTCCTAGGATCATGTATTTTTGTGGCCCAATCCTGAGACTCAGACATTTCTTCAAAGAATCTTGGTTCCTCTCATTAGAACCAAGTGTATCTGTTGTAGACAAAGTAGTGTTAGATTTTTCGTGGAAGTTGATATCTAGAAACCAAGATCTGGGTGATTTTAGTCTGTCACCGCAGGGTTCTTTCAAGTTCTCTCTCTTCCTGTATTTGTAATGCCTTTTTTTCTGATAGAGAGAAAACTGGCTCCCATCATCCTATTAAAAAAAAAGAAAGAAAACAACGGGACCGAAATGCAGTCACTCATGCTAACCCCCACATCACCAAACTGAGGCTTAACAATTTCAGTCTGTCCGGGAAATGGAATCTTAAACCAGTCGATTGGGAATCACCTGGTCAACATCAGTGAGGTAATCTGCCTGATGGGCCCCTGTCAACCCCAAAAGAAAGTGACCTTGCTACAATCCATCTGCTTTTTGTTAGCATAACTTCCTTGTTCCCTCCCCCTTCTGCCTATAAATGACTTTGATTTTGAACAGTTCCTTGGAGCCCCTTTCTGTCTGCTAAATGGAACGCTATCTGACCTATGAGTCATTGAATAAAGCCAATAAGATCTTTATTTCATTTCATTTTATTAATTGATTGATTTTAAAGAGAAAGATGGGTGGGGTGGGGAGAGAGAGAGATTGAGGAACCATCAATTTGTCGTTCCACATATGCATGCATTCATCGGCTGATTCTTGTATGTGCCGTGACTGCAGATGGAACCAGCAACCTTGGTTTATCTGGATGACTCTCTAACCAGCTGAGCTACCAGGCCAGGGCAAAAGCCGTAAGATCTTTAAAATTTGTTCAGTTCCATTAAAAGAATTTATTTTTCTGTCCTCACTGGAGGATTTTTTTTTCATTGCTTTTGGAGAGTGAGGAAGGGGGAGAGAGAAACTTCTATGTGAGAGGGAAGCATTGACTGGTTGCCTCCCATATGCTCCCAGATGCGGCATCATGTGTACGTGGACTGGGTATCGAACTGCAACCCAGGTATGTGTCCTGGCCAGGAATCAAACCCTCAACCTTTCAGTCACAGGATGACGCTCCAACCCACTGAGCCACACTGACCAGGGCTGCATTTTTTCCCCTTTCCCCCCAATCCTTATTATATTTATTTGACCATTCCCTGTTGCCATTGTCCTCCATCCCCATCTGTCGTATGACTTCATAGATTTGACCTATGCAGTTGCTCTGGGCCCAGTGCTTAGAGGGGCCCGTGTTGCCTTGGAATTCTTACTTTTTGAACAAGCAACTTTGCATTCCACTTTACACTGGGCGCCACAAACCGTGGACCAGTCCTTGTCTCATATGGCTTGGACTCTGACAGCTTGCCCCAGGCTGCCCTCCGCATGGAGTTACTACTTACCTACTCTGGCTGTTTCTCAACCTTGTGCCGGATCTCCCCTCCATTTACTCTGGCCCTGTGTGGACATCCTTCTCACCTCGCTTTGGTTTGGACCCCTGCTCTGGGCCAGCATGCCACCCCCCACCCTGTGCTTACTGAGACCTTGTTCTCAGCCCCACCCTAAAGGCTTTGGGACTAAACGATTCAGAGAGAGAAAGAAGAAGAACTGGGTAGACAGTCTCATCATTTGGATTTTTTGTACCTATACTTTGCTGTTGATGGGAGTAAGATTCTCATCCTTTTGGTAAAATTCAGGTTTCTAAATCGTGTATTCTAATTAACACAGGAAGTATGGTCTGGCGGACGGAGTCCTGGCCCAGGAGAAGAGAGACCTGGGTTCACAAGCCAATCTGCCACTCAGAACCCTGTGACTTTGGGTAGCTCATTTCCATTTCTGGAGCCTCTTTTTAGGCTGCTGTAAAACTGGGGCAAGAATACCTACTGTAAAGGATCCTGTGGGGATTGACCATAGTAACGTATGTAAAATACTTAGTAGAAGTGAGTTCTCTGTAGCCCTCATGGAAACCTGTAGGCTCAGGGAAGGAAATCAATTTGCCTAAAATCATCAGTTAATAAGCTGAAGGCCCAGAAAGATGTTATGTTTTCTGCCCTATGGCTTGGAGCTCTTTCAGTTACACCACTTTACATCCAGGACGCTTATTCTCTGGAACCCTGTGAAACCACGCCTGCCTGCGTGGGTGAGCAAGGGAGTGAATCAGGCATCCTTTGAGCCCCTTTATTCCCAGGAACTCAGCCATATTCCTTTGTTCCAATGGTCCTCTAACTCAGTGAAGAAAAGTCAATTTATTGTCACCACTTTCACTACCCCTCCAATCCTTGAATCTGCTCTTGACACAGCAGTTTAAGTGGCATTTCCAAAACATAAATCAGATCACGTCACTTCCCTGCTTAGACTGTTCAGTGGGGCAAGGACCCTACCTCAAAGTCAAACTCGACTGGGGCTGCAACCCCTGGCAGGACCTGGCTTCTGCCAGAATCTCCAACTTCATTCTGGGCCACCGGGGCTGGATTAAAACTTCAGAAACTCTAAGCATGGGAAAGACAATGCTGCTTCTGCCCTACAAAATTATAAATAAAGGCAATACTAAACTGTAAAATAAATCAGGGGTCTTTGGTTTCATTTTTGCAATGTTGTTTTTTCTTCTTTTTCTCCTCCCCTTCTCCGCACTGGCTGCCTCTCTCTGCCTACTCCTGACTGGCCTTCTCTGTCAGTTCCTTTGGGGCTCCGCGATCCTTCTTCAGGCTGCACCGTCAGCCCCAGTTGCACCTCTTGCTCTCACTAGTCTTCGTTGTCCGGTTGACACCTGTTCATCCCTCAGCGTCGCTGTAAAAGCCTGACGTTCCCAGGGAAAGCTTTCTCCGGGTGATTCTGACCAGATGAGCCCCCTGGGTTAGATGCGTGTATTTGATGCTTGTCTTCCAGCTGGCCCATACATTTGCAAGCTTGTACACTCACATTGGCATGTTTATGGTCCATGACTGTGTGGAAAACACTGAAATGGAGAAAGGTGCTCTGGTTTAGGGGTATGGAGCCCAAGTCTGTACCTCAGCTTTGCTACAAACTTTAGCAAAGCTGAGGTGCCCTAGAGTGAGCTAATTTCCTTTCTGTGGGGCTGTGTCCAGTGTCATCAGGCATTCACTCCCTGGAGCATTCATCCATTCATTCACTAATTGTATTCATTCATCCGGTCAGTCATCTCTCACTGGGGCTGCTAAAGCCTCTCCTCCAGGTCAAGATGCCAGGGAATCAGGACAAAATCAAAAGCAGGAATTCCTGGTGGGGTGTGCAAGACAAATATATAACACTTAGTATGTAAAACTAGGCACACGGATACATGTACTAACGAGAGGTCAGGCAGCGGCTGTAGGAGCCCAGAGGGGGTAGCAATTAGCTCAGATCTAGGGTGGCTTTTTTCAACAAGTGACCTTGAAGGGTTGCGAAAGGTGAAGGAGAAATGGTGCCCAGAGACCTGTCTTTCAGGTTTGTGGGGTATGTGCAGGCTCTTTGGGGATGGACTATTCATTCTACAATTTTCACCTGGCTTTCTTCAGGTCTTGCTCTTGTTGTCCTGCCCTTTCAAAGCTGTCTCTCCAGGGCTGCCTTAGGATCTTTCTAAATGACTTCTTGTTGCCCAAGATTAAGCCCGAGTTCTTTAGCCTGGTAGTAAGTTTCCTCTCACCAGGCCCCGTTTTCCTCTTCCAGCCTCTTTGCCTGTTGCTCCCCACACAACCTTTGTTTCAACCAGGTTAAAGTATACAAACGTCATGGCCTGTGCCTCAGGGCCTTTGCTCATGCATTCCTTCTGCCTCGAATAGTCTTTCTCCTCTAGAAAGCCTTCTGCAGTTAGCAATTTCCTTTTCTGTGCTTCTATGACACTTTATATGTCATTTTAATGATTATACTTACTGCTTTGCACTGAAATGATCTACGAACTCCCTAAAGGCAGGGATTCTACATGCATGATTTCTGTAAACGTAGTGCCCGGGCGAGGTACCTGGCAAAGGTCTGATGAATGTTTGACTCTATGAGTAAGTGAGTGGAGGAAAGAGGACTCTTGAAAGAAAGGAGACAGATTTTAACTTAATTAAGTTTCAGACATCAAAAGACCAATTATCCCTATCTTGGTCTTATTTATAAGGAAGAAAAGGAAGCAAAACGGACTGGGGTAGGTTTAGCTTTTTGGCTGTGCAAACAGAATGTTCGATTTCAGTACCCGGCACGGTAATATAGGTAGCTGTTGAAATACCTGCTGTCTCTGCGCTAAACAGATCTAACCTCTCATTGTTTATCTGTCAAACCCCTCATCATCTTTCACTACATCTGTGAAGCCTACTTTGACCTTGCCCACCAGGCCCAGTGGCTTGGGTCACTTTGTTACCCCTCACCTGTGATCCTTCTTCTGTTACTGGATGTGTATTGTGTTTGGCCACCTTAGAATCCATGCTCCTTAAACATGGATATGTTTTTCTGTAAGGGATATATAGCACTGTATAAATATTATAACAATTTAATCCTAAGTGATGAAAATATTTTTATGTTGAAACATACAGCTTTCTTATGGAATAGGATCTAAAATAATATAAAAACTTTCAGAATGATATAGGACATATGGAAATGATAGGGAGCCTTTACTGAACACTATATCCAAGGCACTGTGCTAAACGCTTAAATGCATTACTTTGAATATTTTGCCAACAGCTGGCTATTCAGTTCACTGCCATGTTCCTAGCGATGAGAGTTCCAGCTCTTCTAGTGTTTGTGGTATGTGAGTGGTGAAGTTTAAAAAGGGTTGTTATGTGAGGCCTGTATTTCCAGTGCCCAATAATCAATCTGCTGCAGAGTTGCACCTCAGAAAGGCTTGCGGAAGAATGGATCCTGTTCCCCCTGCTGGAATAACCTTTTCTACCTACCTACCTACCTGCCTGGTGAACTCTCATTGGTCCTTCAATACCCAGTTTAAATGGCCGCTCTACTGTGAAATCTGTTTTCTCTGGCTCCTATAGGCCCTGGACTTTCCTTAGACCCAGCACTCAGCAACTGCATTATCACTCTTTGTTTACTATTGGACTTCCCTGAAAGGAGGGCAGCTCCTCTGGGGAGGAGTCCAAGTCTAATTTCCCAGCACCTAGCAAAGGGCTTGACATAGGGAAGCCCTCAATGAACATTTGTTGAATGAAGGAAATAATAAGGTTAACTAATATTCAGAGCTGACTCCAAAAAGAAGTGATTCTGGGTCTTGTCTCTACAGGCCCACTTTATAAACTTGTGCAGTGGGTTAAATGACGCCCCCATCCCACTCTGCCCAAATGAGTCCATACTTATAATGGAGGAGTGGCTGGGGGCGGAGGGGTAGAGGCAGATCAATGTCCTGTAGAAGGACTCAATGCTGTTTATTATAGACACAGTTGCTATAGACGCTATCATTGTGATCAAGGAGGTCTACATGGAAGAGGTGGCATTTGAGGTGGCCTTCACTTCAAAAACGAAAACATCTAGATTATCCGTCAGCCACTGGGAATCCAGAGGTGAACCACAAGGTCCTTTTTCTTGAGGAACTTAGTATATATATATATATGTGTGTGTGTGTATGGGTCTACACGAATGTATTGCACACGTTAAGAGACAATGCAATAGAATAATGAGGAATATGCTAGAGGAAAGTTTCCTAATCAGGATGTCAGAATGAATCAGAGAAGTCTTTTGGAAGAAGGGATCCCAGCACCAGATGAGATTTGATGGGTAAGCATTAGCAGAAAAGTCGCAAAGACTTTCTAGGGACAGCATAAGCACCCCCCACCCCACCCCGCCCCCGGTAAAGAAGAAACAGAGCCCTGGGTGCGTAGCATATCTCGTAGGTCAGCAAGTAGTGAGTGGCGTGCGAGGAGGGGATGGACCTGTGGGTTAGAACTGGTCATGAAAGAGATGGTGGGACTGCCTGACAAGTTTTGAGTCTTACTGCATCCTGCTTGGTGCCTTTCAGCCAAATCATGAAGTATTTCCTTTCCATCCCCGCACGCTGACCACAGCATTGCAGGAAAAGAGTGTTTAGCGAGCCTGCGACTAACTGCAGACTGGTTATCGCGATCCAGCTGGCACCAAGGGTCCTAGCCCTCTCCGCCGGTTACTATGGGAACTAGGTTAGGGCGGAAGCGGCTCCCAGGACTGTCTCTCACTAATCAGGTGACTCGCTTGCCTCCTGCACGTGACACCGGAGCCTGGGCGCACACACTACCTAATCAGACCCCGCCCTTGTTTCCCTTTCTTGACAACTGACAGCGACTTAGAGCAATGGTCTTTGCGGCTCCCCAGGAGACCCCGCCCTATGGCAGTGAAAAAACCAATTAGATTTGGAAAAAGAAAGCAACGCCCCAGGTTTACCCCGGTTTGACAGACGCAATTTTGGCCATCCTCGGGTCCCTCCGCCCCCATTCCATTCGGCCAGAGACGGACAGACCTTCTACCGAATAGCGCAACTATTCTCTGGCTTGGGTCCCGCCCCTGTGGGAGCTGAACCAATGAGCAAGCCAGGTCTCGGCGGGTGGCGGTGGGGGGGGGGGGTGTACTGCAGTAATATGGCTCTTCCTTAGCCCCCGGCCGGCGGCGGCGGCGGCGGCGGCGGCGCCAGGAGGTGGGGTAGAGCAGTTCTGCCCCTCGGGTGGCGGGTGCTCGGGCTGCAGGGGTTCTGCGGATCGTGGCTGAGCAATAGTTGCGGATGCCGGAGGAGCCCTGGCCCTGCCGCTTGGCGGCCCCTGGGTCAAGATGAGCGCCTTGGTGTCGATCGGGGGCCCGGTTCCCCCACCGCCCCCAGGCCCGGCCGCCGCGCTGCCTCCAGGTTCTGCAGCGCGGGCCCTGCATGTGGAGCTGCCGTCTCAGCAGGTAACCCCACGGGCTCGCGGCCCTCGGGAGGGGCCGGGAGGAAGCCCGTGAGGGGATCCCGTGGGCGGCGAGCTGCCCCCGTGCCAGCGGGAGACCCCGAGAAGTGGCCGGGAGAACTCGGAGGAATGACGAGGGCGGTCCGCAGGTCTTGTAAGGGAAAGGATCCAGTGATGGCAGAACCTCTGGGATCTGGGAGATCCCGGAGTCCTAAGAGAAATCCCATTTCTCGAGTTGGGCTGTGAAGAGACCCAGTGAAACTCCTTGGGGGCCCGTCTGATGCTGCCTCTCCCCACCGTTAGGCAGCTGGGGATTCCCTTTCAGAGACCCTCCCCCTTATCCCTCTTCCGAAGAGACGGGGGAAGCCCTGATGCCCTACGAGAGGCAGGGACGGTGCTTTTTCCTTCTCAGCCCACTTGCTGAGAATCCATTTGCTACTTTTCCTACTGGCGAAGCGAGGAGTCTTTAAGATTTCTAGCTTTTACTTTTGATCTCTCCTAGTTATGAACTGCGCCTTTCAGCTTCTCAAGAGAAATTCTCTGGGACTTTGGGTTTTCCTTCCTCTTCTCTGATCCTCAAGGAACGCATTTTGGTAATTTAAGGGCTCTTTCCTACCGCATTTCTTCAAATGAGTATATGCGGAAGGAGTATTTGATGTATATGTATATCCATGTCCCCATCGTTTTGCGAGAGCCTGATGGCCTCTTGGACCCACGTCGTAGGGGGGATAATAAAGAGCACTGAGTTTTTGGGGGCGTGACAAAATCCTCTGTATCACACACGTATCTGTAGAGTACTTCTTCCCTTCTTCTTTCCCTTGCCCTACTTCCATCCCTCAAGAGGAGACTTTGCAGGAATATTAGCATTAAAGAGACTTAAAGAAAGAACATTTCATCCTGTCCATTCCTCACAACTCTTAAATGAGATAGCTATTTTTATCAACCCCATTTTGTACTTTGGGAAACTGAGGCTTGAAGATGCAAAATAACGAATTCAAAGCCTTGCAGTTATTAAGTGATGGGGCTGGGTTTCAGAGTCCCGCGTCTGTATACTGGAGATTTGAGCAGCTACCTTCACACAGGACAGAGCATGTTCCTTCATACCCTTTCTCCAGCTTTGGATTTGTCAGAGTACCGGGGAGAAGGGAAAGTTCCGTAAAGAGGAAAGCAGACCTTCTGGGCAGAGGGTAGGTGGGAAGTGGGGTGGATTTAATGCGGTAAAGTGTGTGTGGGGTGTTGCTAAAGGGAAGACGGGGCTGGAGGTAATAGTTACAGTGGTGGCCAATGAGCTCAATTGTTTGCAGAAGCAAGGTGTTAGTGTGTGAGTCTGGGAAGACGATTTAAAAGACTGGGATAGCGTGTGCCCTGGTTTTGTGGTGCTGTGGAAAGTGAATTTGTGGAGAATATTAGGAGGTTGTGGGGGCGAGGTTTGGTTTGTATTTATGAGGTGCTGGGAAAGAGTAAAAGTCTTGGGGAGAGGGGAGCCTAATCTCTGGAATGAGCATGAATGTAAATTGTTATTTTGTGTGTGTGTGGGGGGAGGTGGATTGTGAGAGTGGACACTGGGAGAGAGGCAATGATGGGTACTGTTGTAAGCAGCCTGGAGAAATCCTTAGGAGTTAAGGGCCTGGAGGGGGTTAGTTTGGGTGAGCTTTGGGGAAATGTGGGACTAGGAAAGAAAGCATCATTTGTTTCATAGCCTGTTCTTGGATGACAGTTCACAGCTGAACATTGGAGGAAATAATCCAAGCATACTGTCCATGGAATAAATTCAACTGCACTTCAAAGTGTTTGTCACATTTTGGGATTTGGGATGAGCGATCTATAATGAGTTAAGTGCACAGCGAATGCCGCCCGAGTGCTGAGTTTGGTATTTACAGCTTTCCGGGGGTGTCATCCTTGAATTCTTGGAAGGCAGCCTGTAGTGTAACAAAACACTTTCACTTTTGCACTCGATAAATTTAGCTTTCTGGTCTAAATGCTCAACTTTTTAGGATATATATACATAAAACATTAAAAAAATAAACATTTTTGTTAGTTATCTTTATATAGTAAACTGCACTGGTTATTGGTACACAGCCTGATGAATTGTCACAAAGTGAACTCAATTATATAATTACTACCTAGATTAAGAAATAGATCCCAGAAGTCCCTCGATGTTGTCTCCCATTCCTCCCTCTCCTTTTTCTCTGAAGGAATCACTGTTTTGGTTGCAAACACAAGAGATCCATTTTTACCTGCTCTTGAACTGTGTACAAATGGAATCATGCAAAACGTATGACTGTGACTGGTTCTTTTGCTCAGTATTGTTTGTGAGAGTCACAGGGTATGTGTGTGTATGGAACTTGTTATCATTAATTTATCTTTTTTTTTTTTTTTTGCCTATGGCTTTTGTAAAATTTCACAGGTTTAGATAAATTGAAAATCCAGTTCATTTTCTTTCAAATAACACTTTTTAAAAATCATGTCACTTTAATAAGTGCTATTTAATGTGGTGTCTATATTTCTAAACAAATAAGCAGATTCTATTGATTTAGGATTTCTGTGTGTGGGGGGGCTCTCTGCCCGCAGGGCCCCCTCTGGCCACCATGGATGAGAATAAGTTTACCAAGACATGATCTGCTTGGGGAGGAAAGGTGGCCGATCTCTCAAAGGAGAAGGGCCAGGAGCTTGTTCCTCCTGAGCCCTTATTTGGTTCAATTTGCATGGGAATATAGGGCGTATCTGTAAAGCTCCTCAATCATTGCCAGGCAGTAAGGATCAAACAATAGATAACATTCAGAGAACTAGGAGGGATTATGTGGAGTTGGGGTCAGATAGCTGAAGAGCCGTAAAACTTTGGGGAACAAACTCATTTCATGCTTGGACCCTTATTATTTAAATTTAGGGTATTAGCAAAGTAGGTTTCATAGGATTTGATGCATTCTTTCTTATGCCTGATCCCCCAGGGAACCCTCGCTTTCCTGCACAGGGCCACACCCACCTCCGGCATTGTTTCAGGCTTAAATCAGGCAGGAGAAGTAAGGCAACCAAGAAATTAGGAGACTTCTTGCAGACAGAATGAGGACTCAGGCTATGTCAAAGCTGAGGGGCGAGTGTCCATTACCCCCTTTTTCTATAGCCCCCCAAGTCGTTCCCTGAGGGCCCCTTTGCAACCATGCCTGTCTTAGGTCATCCCTCCCTTGAGGAGTCTTACCCGTCATTGGCTAACCAGCCATCCACCCTGGGTCAAGTAGGGTGAAGTAAAAGCAGGCAGAGGCGGTGCCCCTACAAGGAAGATAAACTTTGTCTCCTTAGTGGTTTATAGTCCCAAGATCTTTTTACTCAGCCTTCACCATGAGGGATTACAGCTCCTGAAACCTGGCGGGGCAGTTCCCAACAGATTTCTACTAAAGGCAACTATCTCACAGCATAGATGCAGTGATTTCCTAGCCTACTGCTAAGGGATGGTTTTTCCACTTTGGCACTGTTGGCATTTTGGTGGGTAGATGGATGGGGCCAAAAATCTTACAGCTCCATCCATGGCCTCTACCCACAATATACCAGTAGCACCTGCCCAGTCCTAGCAATCAAAATTGTATTCAGAGGTTGCCAGATGTTTCTTAAGGGGCAAAATTACTTTCTTCTTAAGATAGAGAGTATCCCTGCTATTACTACTCATTTATTCCAGTCTTCATTAAATCCCATTGATTCTAATGGCTGTACTGTTTAAAATAGTAATTTATAATAGATTAGTTCCAGAAGTATTGGACCACCCCCATCTGCCTCCAGAAAAAGATTTATTTTGTTTTTGCTTATAGAAAGTTCACAAAACTATGTATGTGATCTAACTTATTTCTGTCTAGTTTTTATCTACTTGTCTTAAAAAAAAATCAGGTAAGACTGCCTGCATACCTCCTGAACTTTTATTACAAATATGGGTATTAACTATAGTCTATAATAGCTCTTTGACTCTGTCAAATGGAACTACTGCTTAGTCTTTGCCTCCTTCTGCTTCTGTATGGTCTTGCTTTAACTGGAACTTCAGTATGAACTAGTCACACATTTTGAAGACTTGTTTTTGCTCTGTAATTTTTGGTTGAGGTTTGTAATTACATAGTGACTATGAGTTCTTCTGAAGAATAACTTCCTTCACACCCTTAGATGTAAGAGTCTTGAAATAAAAAGTGTACTTTGTGATAGTGACATTTAATTTTCCTTCAAAGTTTAATTGAGAGCATTTCCTTCCCACAGACTTCCTCACTGGAGTATAATTTAACTATGTTTCTCAGATACTCAGAGTGGGTGTGGTGGGGGGCTTTTTAGTGGTTGTTCATTCACCCTTTTTGGGAACGTCACATACTTATTTATGATTTGGTAGAAGCTGTAGACTCTACACTTACTTACACAAACACAGTTTTGCGTGCAGGTTTGGTTTCCTTGAAGCATAAATAGAAGAGCTCAGATTAAATAGTCCTAACCAAGTTTAATCCTTTTCTTTTTCAAATTTAAAAAATTTTGCAGTCTGATACTGTTCTTCTTAGTTGTCCACATCCGCATACGTAACGTACACCTACCACATTTTGCATAATTAATGTTTGTAACCTGCCATTGGTAGATGTTTAGATTCGTTACAGTTTTTTCTGTATTACTTTGTTGCAATGAGGATTTGTATATAATTTCTGTAGGATAAATTTTGAGTAGTGAAATAATTCAGTTAAAGGGAGTGCATGTATTATTGCTATTATGTTATTATATAATTACTTTAGCTTTAGAAAATGTTAGCAAAGTGTTTACCAAAAAGGACATGTCTGTTACATTGCTACCAAATTATGACAGGACCCGTATCTCCACTTTTTGTCACATTTGGGGATCCTAAGTTTTCTCAGTGTTTTCCAGTCTGATTTTATGTATACAAGTTTTGTATATATATTTGACCTACATGTTCATATACATACACATACAGGGGTGGGCAAACATAGGTTTACAGTTGTGTAGAAAATAGTACAGTAATTAGCCCTGGCTGGTGTAGCTCAGTGCATTGAGCACAGGCCTTCGAACCAAAGGGTCACTGATTGATCTACAGTCAAGGCACACGCCTGGGTTTTGGGCCAGGTCCCCAGTAGGGCGTATGCATGAGGCAACCACACATTGATGTTTCTCTCCCTCTCTTTCTCCCTCTTTTCCTCTCTCTAAAAATAAATAAATAACATCTGCCCTGGCTGGCGTAGCTCAGTGGATTGAGCACGGGCTGTGAACCAAAGCATCGCAGGTTCGATTTCCAGTCAGGGCACATGCCTGGATTGCAGGTCACGGCCCCCAGTAACTGCACATTGATGTTTCTCTTTCTCTTTGTCCCTCCCTTCCCTCTCTAAAAATAAATAAATAAAATCTTAAAAAAAATAAAATAAATAACATCTTTTAAAAAAGAAAGTAATACAGTAATTAATAAATAATAATATAAAAATAAGCTTTTGTGTATTCACAAATGTAAATATACTTTTGCCCACCCTTTTATTGTTTTTTAAATGAGCATTTCTTTAATTACTAGTTATACTTTAATAGTTTTTTTTTGTATGCCAAATGCTGTGTTAATTACATGATCTAATCCTTACAGAACCCTGTGAGTTTTAGTATCTTTACACAGATTTGTGCAGTATTCCTTTTATGAATTGCTTGTTTATATCTTTGGCATTGATTTTTCTGATTGCTTACTTATGTTTTTCATTGATTGAAGAGCATTTCTTCTTGTCCTGTTTTTGGAAGGGGGTGGGGTATATTTGTGCTTTATCTTCCTTGAGCCTTTATCTTCCTTGAGTTTTTTTGGAATTAAGTATCTTTATTGTTATTATTATCTTCTTTGTCTGTCACCTCTCTTGCACTTACTTTGATAACTTGAACCTACTACCCCACCCATTCTTTGGGAAATTGCTTTCCCTTCTCCATGTGGGTTTTTTTTTTTTAATTGAGATATAATTGACATTGATTTCAGGTATACGATGTAATGATTTGATGTTTTATTTGTGGAAGTTTTAAATAGACTTTATTTTTTAGAACAGTTTTAGGTTCATGGAAAAATTGTGCAGAAGATCCCATTCATCCTACACCCAATTTCCTTGATTTTTAATATTTTTCATTGATATATACATTTTTACAGTTAATAAACCAATATAAATATATTGTTATTATTATTCAGATTTCCTTAATTTAAATAATCGTGATAATGTACATAACACAAACTTGGCTATTTTAATTATTTGAAGTGTACAAGTCAGTGACATTAAGTACATTCTCGATGTTGTGTACCTGTCACCATGCACCACTTTCAGAATTTTCCATCGTTCCAAACAGAAACTTGACCCATTAAGTGACTCCCCATTCTTCTCTCCCTTCAGTCCCTGGTAAATTCTGTTTTCTGTCTCTGAATTTACTTGTTCTGGATACTTCACATAAGCAGAATCATACATTTGTTTTTTGTGTCTGGCTTATTTTATTCCGTATAGTGTTTTCAATGTTCATTCATGTTATAGCATGTATCAGAATTTCATTTCTTTTGTAGTAATAGTTTGGTTTGTGCATATGTTACATTATGTTTAAACATTTGTCTGTTGATGGATTTTTGGTGTTTTCCTAATGAACTTGTTCTGTGGTGTTCAGGATGAAATCCTTATTATATGTATTTTTTATCTCCTTAGCCCCCTCTTGTTTGTGACAGCTCCTCACACTTTGTTTTTCATGACTTTGCCAGTTTTGAGCACTAGTCAGGTATTTTGTAGACTACCCCCTTTATTGGAATTAGTCTTTGTTTTCCTCCATAGTCAGACTGGGGTTATGGGTTTTGGGGAGGAAGGCCAGAGAGGTAAAGTGCTGTTTTCAGCATATCCTTCGTATCAATTTGTACATACTGTTAACATGACTTATCACCGTTGATGTTAATCATCTTCATCCCTGGCTGAAATAGCGTTTGTAAGGCTTCTCTGTTCTAAGGTTCCTCTCTCCTCATCACCTGTCCACACTGTCCTCTTTGGAAGTGTCAATTGAAGGTTGTAGGTGCCAGTTCAATGCCAACAGGAAGCCCTAGTTTGGGGGATGGTGAAGAAGGAAAGTTGATTCAACGCAAAGCAGTTCAATCATGATACAGCTTAGCTGTGAAAACAGCACAGCTGCGAGGCAGCCCTAGGGTGAAGCGGCCCTGGGGCCAGGAGGACCTGGGGCCAGGCTCCTCTCAGGCTAGACAGCTATGTGCTTTGTTGGTCTCTTCTGCCATGCGCTGGTCCCTTTTGCTCTGACCTGGTCTTTCTGCCATCTTGTGGTGTCTTATGGTGTCTTTGGTATGGTATGGTATGGTATGGTATGGTATGGTATGGTATGGTATGGTATGGTCTGCTCCACTGAAAGACATCTTAGGTGTTTCAGCTCTAACCCAGCCTGGGAAATGGCAGTCTTTGGTGGAAAGGCAAAGTATGCTCCTAAGTGCCACCAGGCAGCTGGCTTATATAGACAGAAGTCTCCATCCCTGGTCCCTGATTGGTCTGTCCTCATGCAAATAAGGACTGAAAATTTTTACAGTTTGATTGGTCCAGAACGCACTGTACTGACTGGTTGGCGAAGCAGCTGATGGGGGAAAATATAGCTGCGTAGTTCTGATTGGATGGAGAAAGCCTCCGTCCTACTGGTTGATGTAGGATTCTAGAAACTCCTTTATAAGGGCAGGCTCATATGGCAGAAGCATAAGAAACATAGTGCGGGCAGGCAGTTCAACACAGAGGAAGATAGTTAGTGAGGGCTTCTCCTTAAAGTGCAGTTTGCTTGAGAGGCCCCTGTGTAGAAGTGGCTGGGCTCTGTTTTTGTTTATTTTTATTTCAGCCCAGTTAGCCACCTGGAGCCCTCCTTAGCAGGTATCTTCTTTTTCAGGGTCACAGAAGGAAGTCACTATGTGCAGTGGGAAGTTATGCTCCCCTCCTTGAGGGCAGAGTTATACATAAATTACTTGGCATTCTTCAGCATGGGAAATTTGTATCAGTAGCCACTTCCTTTTACAGACGAGAGATCTAAGGTCTAGGTACTTTCTTAGGGTCACACAGTGGGAACATTGGAATGCACTCTGGGTCTTTGATGGCCAGTTGCTGTAGGCACCCACTCTCTGCAGGGGTGTGGCGAGCAACAAGGTTTGGGGCCATCATGCTTTATATTTTATTTCTTATAGCACTGTGCTGATTATGTAATAGGAATTCAGTATGTTTTTATTATTGTTTTATTTATATATGGATCATTCCTTTGACAGCCTAACGAGGAATAAAATGGAATTGAAACATATAAGAAAAAAGATAGAAGCACAAAAACTTTATAAAGCTAATTTAGTTGTACATGATATATTATTTTCAGCTTACATATTTATGTTTATCAGAGGTCTTACTTTTGTCCATGTAATGTAATCATCTTTTTTTGTTTTGCTTTGTTTTTAAAAGACCTGTTTTACTGCTAAGGCCACTGAAGGTGGAGGGGAACCATGGTATCGAGAAATGTATCCCATGCAGCTCAGTGGCATGCTATGCACATTAATTCCTTCACAAATATTTATTGAGCCTCTTCCTTGTGACTGAAATAAAAAAAATAATTTGTAGTTGTGTATCTATAAAATAAAATGATGGCAATTTTTGAACTGCTTTGAATCTTGTAAACAATATTATATGAGGAAACTTCAGAAACTCAAAGAAAACATCGGCATCCTAAAATCATTATTTTTATGTGACAAAAAGTCGTCAAGAATTTAAGATTTTTTGTGTGTTTTTTCCTGTGAAAAAGTTTATTTTCCTTTGAAAGGAAAAACTTTGTTCTTGTTTAGTATTTACTTCACAGGGTTACAGTTCTTAACTTTGTGGCAGAAAATTCAGAAGTGAAACTGACTGGAAATAGAGCAGGAGCAGAATTGAAAGTGTGTGGTAAAATGAAGAATGGGGCTTTGTAGTTTCCAAATGTGTCCTTTGATAATATGTGTATTTTTACTTGTCGGACATATTATTGCTGGGGGAGGGGAGTTAGTTGGCAGAAAGAAATATTCGTCATTTTTAATGTATTTATATATGTGCAGCTACTAACTAGGAGTGTTTTAGGAAAATTAAAGACATTATGTTAAGAGCGGACATTTTAGCTTTTCTACCTGCGTTACTTTTGGCTTAGTGACATCCGTCATGTTGTGAGCAGGGTTACATCTTTCTAGTGCCTTGTATTTTAGCAGCTGCATCCTTAGATTATCCAGGCCGAAGAGCACATGGAGGTTTGAAAACTTGACATTGGACCTTTTTAAAAACATAATTTATAGTATATCTTCGTGGTTCAGTATTATATAACCTTGTTTTCCATCTTTACGATGGAAACATGAATTTTGAATTGTTGCGTTTTATAGGTGTAGAATCTGGAGCCGTCAGGTGAAGCTCCCTCCCTGGCCATAGCCTTGGTGCACCTGTTTATTCGGGCCCTCAAGCAGTTAATGAAGAGTGTTCCTTTAACTGATCTGATCTGGGTGACCTGCTGCTCCCGTTTGCAGCAGAGACCCGACCAGACCCGGGGTCTGTCTTGAGCGGTTCCACTGTGCTTGGCTGGGTATTTTGAGAACTTGTTCCTTAAACTTATCTCTGTGCTTTGACACATATGGAATGACAGCTTTGGGAATTTTAAACTAGAAGTAAAATGGGAGGAAGGCAGCATTTTAAACTTCTCTTTGCAGGCAGAACACTCAAGAGTCCCCTCCAGCTCTCCCCTTTTCTGCCCCTGCCCCATCACTCTTTTATGGTATGAATTAGAGTGAAACTTTGGAATGTCCCTCTGTAGTTTAAGTGATCAGTCTTCCTGTTTTGTCCCTGGGTACTTACCATGCCTATCCGTTTTTGAATATTCCATTTAAGAAGTTCCATTTCTTCAACTCTTTACATTTGTGAAACAGAAATTTAAATCGCCATCTGGTGATTGTGGGTTTTTTGATGTCAGTAATTTTATTCTTTGTAATATTTGATGCTGATTGCCATTGACCTCATTTAGTGTACGTTGGCACCCAGCACCTCGGAGTCTTGGTCTATTTCTTCATCCATTGCACCACCTGGCACTTTTTCCCACCATGGTTTGTAGAATGTTGTAAAAGATGCAGTCAGACTTTTTCTGAAAAGAATGAGGAAAATCAGGAGGTTAAAACTGGCAGCTATCTGCAGCTTTTGTCGGTAGAGTCCTGAGTAAGAAAAAAGATACGAGGAAGTAAAAATGGAAATCAAACCTTTTTGCTCCATTATTTCCAGGAAAACTTTGGTGTTCTTTGATATGACTTTCGTTTTTGACCTATAAGTAATTCATATGTCTGTGTTAGCTTAAAACAAATTTTGAGTCCAGAAGTAGAAGAAACTGATGGAGTCAACGTTTACCAGATATTTATAAAGTACCTTCTTTGAATTATGTTAGGCCCAGGATTAGCAACTGTATGTCTTGTTTCCTCCAATCTGCTTATGTCTTTCAGGAGGTTATGAATTATTTCTGGTCACAATTGCAGTCATTTTTTTTGTGTTATACAGGAAAACTGACCTTTTTAAAATGCAAAATGAAAATAACTTTAACGTTAAGAAAAAAATTTTTTTTAAACTTTGTCTACCTTAATGAATAGAGTGTCATTGAGAAAATTGGTACTGCTGTTAGAAGTCCCAAGTTCATGTGCCCAATGCTTTGAAAGGCTAAAACTCAAAACTTCAGAATTTGGAATAAGGAAAGGTTTATTAATTGAGAAGGCACCAACTGAAAAGATGGGAGACCTAATTCTCAAATTCATCTCTGGAAAGTACAGAGTTTAGGCTTCTGTTATGCCAAGGGAAGGGAAATGGGAGGGGCAAGAGGTGATTGACCATTGCACATGTTGGGGGTGGGGGCGGAGAGGGTGGGGCGCCAGCATGGGTTGAAGGAAGGTTATGCTAGTTGCTGTGAGTCTAGATATGAGATCCCTGCAAATCTTTGATAAGCAGTACATAGTTTCTTTATCTTATCAAGCCACAACTGGAATTTCTCTAATGATTAATGTGTCTATATGCAAGACTAAGCAGACGCTATGAGCCTGAAGGCCCCGGGAACAAAGCAGGCTTGAACAAGATGGAGTGTGAGAGACTGAGCATTTTACTGTTCCACTGCTTTCATCCACTAAAACGTTAATGTCTAGGTATATATGAGAAACAACAATATGAAGAAGACTCTCTCAAAGGCTTCTCCTGAAAATAGATCACAAAGCAAGGCAGGTGGACGGTGGGGTGGGGTGCCCATTATAAGTCTAGGTATTTTATAGGACTATACTCATTACAGGATAGACTTGGTCTCATTATAGAATTGTATATATAGCCCTGGCTGGTGTGGCTCAGTGGATTGAGAGCTGGTGTGCGAACCAAACAGTCGCCAGTTCAATTTCCAGTCAGGGCACATGCCTGGGTTGCGGGCCAGGTCCCCAGTAGAAGGCATTTGAGAGGCAACCACACATTGATGTTTCTTTCCCTTTCTTTCTCTCTCACTTCCCCTCTCTAAAAATAAAGTAAATAAAATTTAAAAAAGATTATGAAAAAAAGAATAAAAATTAAAAAAAGATATAACTTGTATATCATAAGTATTTCAGGTTGGTTTTCATGAATTGACTTGATGGAATTTATTCTGTGGAGAAGGTATTTAAGACATACATAAAAATGTAGAACAGATGTCTGGGTGCTTTGGAGTGACTCTTACTTTGGATATTTATATCTTTCTGTAAAAAGCCAACAAGCTGATTATTAGATGGGACAATAAAATTGCTGAATTTCTTAATTGCACATGAGTTGCATTTTCGATATTAAACAGATTCAGCTATCTGAAGATTATCTTGGTGTGGCACAGTGGGTGGGGCAGGATGGTCAAGAATTTGTCTCCAGAAGCGGAGATGGTGAGGCTGAGTAATGAAGAAGAATTAGGTGTTTGCGGACTTAATTGTGCACATTAGTTTTACTCCAACTTCGTGGTTACTGTTTGCTGCCAGGTTTTCCTCCGGACAAAACTGATGGTTCATTGTCACACACTGTTACAGAAATATCCTTTAAAAATTATTCATGAACAAATTTCCACTTTTATCTTTTGCTAAAATAGGCACTTTTGCTTTATCTTTTATCTTTTGCCTTGTGTCTTTTTAAAGTTATATTTTATTGTTTATGCTATTACAGTAGTCCCAATTTTCTACTCCTTGTCCCTCTCCACACCAGCCTGCAGCTCCCTCAGGCAGTCCCCATATTGTTGTCCATGTCCATGGGTCCCGCATGTATGTACTTTGGCTACTCTATTCCCGATGCTGTACTGTACATCCCCATGGCTATTCTGTAACTACCTATTTGTACTTCTTAATCCCTTCACCTTTTTCACCCATCCCCTAAGCACCCTCCCATCTGGCAACCGTCAAAACGTTTTCTGTATCTGTGATTCTGGTTCTGTTCTGCTTGTTTGTTACTTTGTTTTTTAGATTCAATTGTTGTAGATAGGTATTTATTACCATTTTATTGTTCAGAGTTTTGATCTTAAAGAAAACCCTTTAACATTTTATATAATACTGGTTTGGTGGTGATGAACTCCTTTAGCATTTTTTTATCTGCCCTTTGATTCTAAATGACAGCTTTGCTGGGTAGAGTAATCTGGGTTGTATAGGTCCTTGCTTTTCATCACTTTGAATATTTCTTGCCAATTTCTTCTAGCCTGCAAAGTCTCTGTTGAGAAATCAGCCTCCCAGTCTTAGGGGAACTCCCTTATAGGTAACTAACTGCTTTTCTCTTGCTGCTTTTAAGATTCTCTTTTTGTATTTAACCTTTAGCATTTTAATTATGATGTGTGTTGGTATGGATTTCTTTGGGTCCATCTTGTTTGGGACTCTGTGCTTCCTGGGCTTGTATGCCTGTTTCTTTCACCAAGTTAGGGAAGTTTTCTTTCATTATTTTTTCAAATAGGTTTGCAATTTCTTGCTCTTTCTCTTTTACTTCAGGTACTTCTATGATATGAATGTTGGTGTACTTGAAGTTGTCCCAGAGGCTGCTTTCACTATTCTCATTTTTTTAGATCTTTTTTCTCCTTTTGTTCTGATGTGTTTTTTTTTTTTTTTTGCTTTCTTATGTCCCAAATGATTGATTTGATTCTCAGCTTCATCCACTCTACTGTTTCCCTGTAAGCTGTTCTTTATTTCAGTTAGTGTATCTGTTGTTTCTGACAGGTTCGTTTTGATGCTGTCGAGGTCCTCACTAAGTTCTTTGATCATCCTTATAACCAGTGTTTTGAACTCTGCATCTGATGGATGGCATATCTCCATTTTGTTTAGTTCTTTTTCTGGTGTTTTGATCTGTTCTTTCATTTGGGCCATGTTTCTTTGTCTCCTCATTTTGGCAGCCTCCCTGTGTTTGTTTCTGTGTATCAGGTAGAGCTACTATGTCTCTCAGGCTTGATAGAGTGTCTTAACATAGTAGGTGTCCCGTAGGGTCCAGTGGCACAGCTGCCTGTATTACCCCAGCTGGGTACTCCAGGTGCGCCCGCTGTGTGGGGTATGTACACTCTCTTCTTGTAGCTGAACCTTGATTGCTGTTGGCATGTCCAAGGTCATCCAGTGCCTGTGTCTGTCCAAGGTCACACTGCATTAGCTACAGAGTGATCTGCAGGTGGCTGTTACTTGTACTGGGCTTAGAGGTGCCTAGGCAAGGCCAAGCTGTGAATTGAGGTCGGCTGCTGCCTGGGGTAACTTAGTGAGAGGTTCAGGGCTACTGAACCAGGTGCTGCTTATTTGAGAGAATTTAGGAAAATCTGAAGCATGGGCCAAGACAAACCATTAATATGGAAGAGGAACTGGAAACAGCTTGGGTGGGCCTGAAAGTTGGTTGTGGTAGGGCCTCAGGGGATCATGGGGCAAACAGTGTGAACCAGGTTGATGGAGACTCAGATAGGGCACTGCCTGCTGGCTCTTTTGGGATTGGGCTCAGAGAAGGAACACTGGCCTCTACCAGAACTTCTGTCTGGTAGAAAGCTGCCTTCCAGCTCTTGCCTGATGCTGGACCATTCATTTCCTCCCCATGTGTCTCTGATGCCTTTCAGTCTGTGGCCCTGGTATTGGAGCTCAGAGTGAGTGAGTCCTAGTAAACCTGTGCATGGGCCTGTTAAGAGGAAGTGCCTGGGCTTCCAACAGTTTTTATCTTCCACAGCCTCAGTCTCTGCTGGTTTTTACAGCCAGAAGTTAGCAGGACTTATCTTCCTGGCATTGGAACCCTGGGCTGGGGGCCTGGTGTGGGGCTGGAACCTCTCCTGAGATGTGCCATCAAATTTTTATCCACCACACATTGGGTGTGGGACCAGCCCATTCTGCGTCTCCACCCCTCCTACCGGTCCTGACATGGTTCTTCTTTAATTCCAGTTGTAGGACTTCCATTCAGCTCAATTACTGATGGTTCTGAATGATAGTTGTTTTATGGGTTAGTTGTAATTTTGGTGGTTTTGGGAAGAGGTGAGCTGTTTTTACCTATGCCACTACCTCGACTGAAGTCCTGCCTTGTGTTTTAGTAGCTAATCTTTTTAATACCGTTCTCATAGTATTTTTATCCACAGTTGTTAGAATCATCTCCCCCACGGAACAGGTGAGAAAATCAAGGCCCAGAAAGGAACATGGACTTCATACCCAACTGTTCTGGTTCTAAATTCAGAGCTTTTCCTACCGTCTTACTCTGTTTGCTTGTTGGCTTTAAAATGCAGTTTTCCAGTTTCATCTTTGCCTCTAACTTCAAAAACCTGTGTAGCTCAAGTTAGGCAGGTAGATTTTGAAGCTATAGGTAAACCGACATGAAGACTGAGGAAACTTGGATGTGATCAATAATAATAGTACTGTTATTGAACTCTCATGTGTGCCAGCACTGTGTCTGAGCACTCTGCAGTTACTTCACTTACGCCTCATCGCCACTCTGTGAGGTAGAGACTGTTGTTAGCTCCATTCTACAGAGGAGGTGCCTGCGACTCGGAGTGGGCAAACACATTCCCAATTGAAGTAGCAGAGCTAGAACTCGGCGTTTGGGTAGCTGGAATAAATACCTGATTTTGAACTGAAGCACTCTTTGTTTTTCAGGTTGGTTTAATTGAACTCAGTTTGCACCAGGCAGTCTCTAGAACTGTTCACCCTTGTGCTGTAGTGGGCAGACTGTTGCACCGGAGCTAGTGTTCGTGCGGTGGGCGGCTTGTTCTGTGTGCTCATCTGTTCTCTTGTGTCTGAGCATCTACGAAAGTCTTCCCTTATATTTGCTTTTAGAAATGACAACGCTTCTTGGTTCAGAAGTGGAAATGGGGCAGAGGCCAGGACTTTTACTTTTATTTAATTTATGTGGAAAGATAGTCAAAGGCATTTAGACTTCTGTTTTATTGCATAGTTCCTGGCACACCGTGGGTACTAAAGAAATATTGAATTACCTTGGTTTGTTAGGGTGCAGTGTAGAGGAGAGAATTATGAAGCTATGAGAATGTTTGTGAATGGTGACAGCTTATTGGACAGGTTGGGATAAAAGATCATACTGGAAAGTGTAGTTCAGGGCCTTTGGACTTAGTAAAGCTTGGTTATAAAGGGAGGACCTTACTGGATAAAGGCAACATGGCTTAGTTCTAAGGCAAAGAGAAGGACATAATGGGAAAGAAATAATGAAAGTGAAGACCTCAAGATTCTGGGTTGGATTTACCAAGTTATAGTTTGCTAGTGTTGGTGGGTTTCAAACATAGATTCTGCCTGAAATCAGTAGGTTAACATTTAATGCCGTTAGCTGTTGTTTGTGGAAAAGGAAGTTGATACGTCCGTAAGAGAAGGAAGCTGGTTTTTCATAGTATGAAGAGCAGTAGCTTTAGCAGTAACTTTAGGGCAGTGAATGAAGGATGTGGAAAAGAGGAGACCTGCCAGAAATATTGTGAAGAAAGAATTGATGAGCTGGATGGCTGATGAGGAAAGGAGGTGGGGATATGGACATCTGCCAGGCAAAGGTGTCTCAGAGGTTTTGAAACAAGGTAACTGGGAAGCAAAAACCTAGTGTACATACACATCCCAGGAGGCGAAGCCTGGGTCTGAATCTTGATTTTGCTACATATTAACAGTGTGGACGTGGATAAACACCTTTATTTAGGGCCTCAACATTAGTATCTTAAAAATGAGTAAGATGCCTTAGCTTATTAAATTTAAAATGTACATGCAAATTACCCAGGGATATTATTAAAATATAGATTCTGATTCAGTAGGTCTGTGGTGGGAACTGAGATTAAAGTCCTTTACAATTTTTTTTAAAAGATTTTATTTATTTATTTTTAGACAGAGGGAAAGGGTAGGAGAAAGAGAGGGAGAGAAACATCAATGTGTGGTTGCCTCTCACATGCCCCTTGCTGGGGACCTGACCTGCAACTCAGGCATGTGCCCTGACTGGGAATTGAACTAGCAACGCTTTGGTTCACAGGCTGGTGCTCAGTCCACTGAGCCATACCAGCTGGGGCTAAAGTCCTTTACAATTTTTCAGACAGCTTTGTTATAATCATTTTATGTTGTTATTCTATTATAGTTGTCCTATTTTTCCCTCTTTGCCTTTCTCCACCCGCCCCACTCCCACTCCCACAGTCAATTTCCACACTGTTGTCCATGTCTATGGGTCATTCATACATGTTCTTTGACTAGTCCCTTCCTCTTCTTTCTACTATTATTCCCCTTTCTTCTCCCCTCTAGTCATTGTCAGTCTGTTCCGTGTTTCCATGCCTGTGGTTCTATTTTGTATGTTAGTTTATTTTGTTCATTAGATTCCTCTTAAAGGTGGGATCATATGGTATTTGTCTTTCACCAATTGGTTTATTTCACTTAACATAGTATTTCCCAGTTCCATCCATGCTGTCATGAATGGTAGGAGTTCTTTCTTTCTGCTGCACAGTATTCCATTATATAAATGTACCACAGTTTTTTGATCCATTCATTTACTGATGGGCACTAGGGCTGTTTCTAACACTTGGCTATTGTAAATCGCAACACTAGGAACATAGGGGTGCATAAGTTCTTTTGCATTGGTGATTCAGGATTCTTAGGGTATATCCCCAGCAGTGGAATCACTGGGTCAACAGGCAGTTCCATTTTTATTTTTTTGAGGAAATTTCATACTGTTTTCCACAGTGGCTGCCGCAGTCTGCATTCCCACCAAGTGTGCACTAGGTTTCCCTTTTCTCCGCCTCCTCGCCAGCACTTGTTGTTTGTGGATTTGTTTATGATGGCCATTCTAACAGGTGTGAGGTGGTATCTCACTGGGGTTTTAATTTGCATCTCTATGAGGCTAGTGATGTGGAACACCTTTTCATTTGTCTATGGGCCATCTGGATGTCCTCCTTGGAGAAGTGTCTATTCAGGTCCTTTGCCCATTTTTTAATTGGATTGTTTGTCTTCCTGGCGTTGAGTTGTATGAGCTCTTTACATATTGTGGAGATTAAACCCTTGTCTGAAGCATCATTGGCAAATATGTTCTCCCATATGGCTGGTTTCTTTTCATTTTGATGATGGCTTCATTGGCCATGAAGAAGCTTCTTAATGTGATATAGTTCCATTTTTTTCCCCTTTATTTCCTTTGCCCTAGGAGATATATCGGCAAAAATATTGCTACGTGAGATATCTGAAATTTTCCTGCCCATATTTTTCAATAGGACTTTTATGGTGTCATGACTTATATTTAAGTCTTTTATTCGCTTTGAGTTTATTTTGTCGTATGCTTTAAGTTGGTGGTCTAGTTTCGTGTTTTTGTATGTACCAGTCCAGTTCTCCCAACACCAGTTATTGAGGAGGCTATTTTTACTCCATTGTATACTCATGCCCCCTTTGTCAAATAGTAATTGACCATAGAGACTTGGGCTTATTTCTGGATTCTCTATTCTGTTTCATTAATCTCCGTGTCTGGTATTCTGTGCCAGTACCAGGCTGTTTTGATTACAGTGGCCTTGTAGTGTAGTTTGATATTGGGTATTGTGATCCCTCCTACTTTGTTCTTCTTTCTCAAGATTGCTGAGGCTATTTGGGGTCTTTTTTGGTTCCATATAAATTTTTGAAATAATTGTTATAGATGTATGAAATATACCATTGGTATTTTAATAGGAAATGCATTGAATCATTGAATCAGTAGATTGCTTTGGGTAGTATGGACATTTTAATGATGTTAATTCCTCCAATCCACGACACTGTATATGCTCCCATTTATTTGTATCTTCCTTAATTTCTCTCTTCAGTGTTCTATAGTTTTCTGAGTATGGGTTTTACCTCCTTGGTTAAATTTATTCCTAGCTACTTTATTTTTCTTGTTGCTATAGTAAATGGAATGTTTTTCCTAGTTCCTCTTTCTGATATTTCATTGTTGGTGTACAAAAATGCCATTGATTTCTGAATACTGACTTTGTATCCCATTCTTTTGCCAAATTCACTAATTAGGTTGAGTCCTTTTTTGGTGGAGACTGTAGGGTCTTCTATGTACATTATCATGCCTTCTGAGAATAATGACAGTTTTACTTCCTCCTTTCCAATGTGGATGCCTTTTATTTCTTTTTCTTGTCTGATTGCTGTGGCTAGAACTTCTAGTACTGTGTTGAATAAGAGTGGTGAAAGCTGACATGTTTGTCTTGTTCCTGAACTTATGAAGAAAGCTTTTATTTTTTGCCTGTTGAGTATAATGTTGGCTGTAGGTTTTTTATGTCTGGCTTTTATTATGTTGAGGTATGCTCCCTCTAATCCCACTTTGCTGAGTATTTTTATCATAAATGGGTTTGAATTTTATAAAATGCTTTTTCAGCATCTATTGATAAGATCATGTGATTTTTGTCCTTAATTTTGTATTGTGTTTATTGATTTGTGAATATTGTACCATCCTTTCATACCTGGGATGAATCCTGCTTGATCATGGTGTATGATATTTTTAATGTATTGCTGGATGTGTTTTGCCAATATTTTGTTGAGGATTTTAGCATCTGTGTTCATCAAAGATACTGACCACACATTTGAAAAGAATGTATATTTTGCTTCTTTGGGATGACATGTTCATTATATAGCAATTAAGTCCAGTTGATCAGTGCCACAATATCCTTGTTGATTCTTTGGTTAGAAGATCTATTCATTGTTGACAGTGGGTGTTAAAATCCCCTAGGATGACTGTGTTGTTGTCAATATGTTTCTTGAAGTACTTTAAGATTTTCTTTATATATTTAGGTGCTCCTATGTTGGGTACACATATGTTTACAAGGGTTATATCCTCCTGTTGGACTACCCCCTTAAGCATTCTGTAGTGATTCTTTGTCCCTTTTTATGGCCTTTGTTTTGACATCAATTTTGTCTGATATAAGTATTGATATCACAGTTTTCTTTTCATGTCTATTTGCTTGGAATATTTTTTCCATCCCTTCACTTTCAGTCTGTGTAGATCTTTTGTTCTGAGGTGGGTCTCTTGTAGGCGGCATATATGTGGGTTGTGTTTTCTTATCCATTCAGCTACTCTGTTTTTTTATTGGAGCATTTCATCCATTTACGTTGAAGGTTGTTATTGATAGGTGCTTATTCATTCCCATTTTTTCTGTACCTGTGTCCCTCCTGTATTTCTTCTCCTTTTATAGCAGTCCCTTTTGCATTCCTTGCAGTGCTGGCTTGGTGGAGATGTACTTTTTAAACCTTCTTTTGTCTGGGAATCTCTTTATTTTTGCCTTCCATTTTAAATGAGAGCCTTGCTGGATAGAGTAGTCTTGGTTGTAGGTCCTTGCTTTTCATTACCTGAAATATTTTGTTCCATTCCCTCTGGCTGTAGTGTTTCTGTTGAGAAATCAGCTGATGACCTTATTGGAACTCCCTTGTAAGTTTTTCCCATGCTGCCTTCAGGATTCTCTCTTTGTCTTTAACATTTGCTATCTTAATTATGATGTGTCTGGGAGTAGGCCTCTTTGGGTTCATCTGATTGGGATCCTCTGTGCTTCCTGAACTTGTGTGACTTTTTCCCTCGCCTAGTTATGGAAGTTTTCTGTCATTATTTTTTCAAAGAGGTTTTCTATCCCTTTCTTCTTTTCTTCTCCTCCTGATATTCTTATGATGTGAATGTTTTTATATTTTATATTGTCCCAAAGCTCCCTGAAACTCTTCTCTTTTTGGAGTCTTTTCCCATTTTGTTGCTCTGACTGGGTATTTCTACCGTGTCTTCCAGCTCATTGATTCAGTCCTCTGTCATCTAGCCTGCTGTTAATTCCTTCTAGTGTATTTTTCATTTCAGATATTATATTCTTCATTTCTTCCTGGTTTCTGTTCATAGTTTGTACTTCCTTTTTCATTCTGCTATAGTTCCTTGTAGCTCCCATAAAGTTCCATGTAGTTCTCACTGAGTTCCTTGAGCATTCTTCTAACCACTATTTTGAATTCTGTGTCAGACAGATTGCTTACCTCAATTTCATTTAGCTCATTTTCTGGGGATTCCTTCTTTCCTTTAGATTTGGGGTTATTTCTTTATCTCTCCATTTTATGTGACTCTCGTTCATTTCTGCATCTCAGGTTGCTCTGCTTTCCCTGCCCATCCTCGTGGGTTGGACTTCTATGGTAGCAGGTCTGTGGGGCTCAGTGGTGCAGTCTCTTTGGTCTCCTGATCTGGGTGCTCTAGGGTTGCCCTTTATTCAGTTTATGTGGGCTCTTTGGTTGTACTTGGGCTTTGATTATTGATGGCTCATTCATTGGTGGGTTCTCCCATCCATATGGCTGACTAGGAGTCACAACCCCCACCACGTCTTGTACATGCCCGTTTTGAAGCATCTTCTGTAGTCCTTGGCTTCCAAACTTCATATCAGCTAAGATTATGTTGAATGTTCCATTTATTTGTTAGAAGATCAGCCTAGTATCTGAGTTGGGGGCAAGAGCAAGTGGACTCGGCTTTCACCTATTTGGCTGCCATCTTCTCTCTCAGACGGCTTTTATGTCCATTATTTTATTTGATCCTTAAAATAACCCACAGAGGTAGGCATGTAGGAAATATGCAGGAAACATCTCCATTTTATGAAAGGGGAAACAGGCTCAGAGAGAGTTAAGTGATTTGCCCTCTAGCGATAGAACCTCCCTAGAGTTCAGGATATTGACAGTAGGTTGAGGTCTTACCACTGTGTCACACTGCTGCTAGTAGCGGCCGTCACAGGTACCCATGCTATGGTTGGTTGCTATCTGCTTTTTAAAAATGTACATTTAGCCCTGGCTGGTGTGGCTCAGTGGATTGGGCACCGGCCTCTCGAGAGTGGAAAGGTTGCCGGTTTGATTCCCGGTCAGGACACGTGCTTGGGTTGAGGGCCAGTTTCGGGGCCTGTAAGACACAACCCATGGATATTTCTCTCCCTCTTTCCCTTCTCTCTAAAAATAAATAAATAAAATATTTTTAAAAATTGTACATTTAGTTTTATTTAAAAAAATAATATATTAATGTGGAACATTTTCAATAGGTGTACAAAGGGATGTAGTGAAAGGTCTCCACACCACTCTGTGCTCTAAATACCCATATTCCTTTTCCTGGGGAAACCAGTGTTGTTAATTATATGTTATGCATCTCCAATAATTACATAATTATATTCTTTTTCCCTGATGAAACACAAATGATAACATGTTAAACATGTTTTTTTCTGTCTTCCAGTTTATCCTCCAGGTTGTCCTGTATAATTCTGTGTCTTTCTTCTTTTGCCTTATATTTCTAAGGTAACAGTGCTCTAATGATTGTTCATCAAAAGTATACTGCTGGGTTTTTTTTTTTAACCTCCAATTGGCCTTTTTGTGTGCACAAACTCTAGTACTTTCATAAGATTTTATATTCTGAGATTAGGGAATGCCATGTTTGCATCCTCACCATTCCTAACAGAGTGTGTGAAGGAAATACCAGCAAGACAGAATGGAAAAGGATAGGAAATGAGAGAGAATGGATGAGAGGCACACAGAGGAAGGTATCGTATCGAGGAAACATGGAGGAAAAAAGGCAGGCTTGGATCTCCAAAGATTGCAGTGAATAGATTAAAAACAAAAAAACAAAAAAAACCCAGAGCCAATATGTACAAATAGAAAGTTAAGAGGTAAATTTTGGAAAAGCCTGTTTTATAATTTAGAGGTGCTTAGTCAATGACAGCTAAATTCTAGGACTGATTTGAACTTTGGTGAGAACAGAGTTAATGTCAAAATAAAGGCTTTAGTTCCAAATTACTTTTGTAGTTTGCGTCAGAGAAAGTTCTCAATTTGGGGTGGGGTTATAAAATATTTTATGACAGGTTAGAGTTGATGAGTTGTTTGTTTAAATTTGTAACATTGGCTGTTGACACAATTTGCCTATAGCCAGCAGCACCAAGCACGAAGAGCGAAGCATTTTTGTGTTCTTTCAATACTTTTCCCAGTGAGCCTTTCAGGTGCTTTCAAACAATAAGGAAAAAATAGGTGATTTGATAGTGCTATAATATAGAAAGGACTTTTGTAGTTTTTTCTTAAAAAACTGACCTAATTTATCAGGTTTAAATTCTTTCTAAAAAAATATTTTATTTATTTATTTTTAGAGAGAGAGGAAGGGAGAAAGACAAGGAAAGAAACAGCAATGTGGAAACATCGATTGGTTGCTTCTCATAAGCGCCCTTACTGGGGACTGAACTCGCAACCCAGGTCTGTGCCCTGACTGGGCGGGAATCAAACTGGTGAACTTTCCCTTTGTGGGACGATGTCCAACCAACTGAGCCACACTGGTCAGGGCCAAGCTTAAATTCTCAATTCAGTAATTCAGCATTTTCACCTTCTGTGAAAATGCGGAAAACTGATTTTCTCTCAGGTTTGCTTTTGTTTCCCCTCAAAAAAATATACCAAAGTAGCAGTAATCTTAGTTTACTGGAAACGTCTTGGGCCTTAATTCTTGCATGCCATTCAGCTTCATCCCACGCTGAGGAAAAATAAATACCTGACCTGAACTGAGTCGAGAACAGGAAAGGGGGGAGGTGTCCAGAAGAAGTTTGACTACATTTCCAAACCAAGTGCTACTTCAAAAAATTATCTCGGAAATCTGTGATTACCTACATCAGGGGTCAGCGAACTGGCCAACAGTCGCTGGTTTTCGTAACAATTGATGAGCTAAGAAAGGTTTTTACATTGTTAAAGTATTGTAAACAAACATAAAACAAATAAACAAAAACAAACAAAGAATGTGCAGACAGGCTGTGCCCAGAAAAGGTTAATGTATTTGCTCTGACCCTTTATGGACCAAGGTGGGCCAACTCTCGTTCTGTATCATTCAGGATATATCGTATTTTCCTTTCTATGAACATTTAAAATTCCTCGCTCTTTTCTTTGTGCTCTGTACTGGCACTTTTACTGGTATTTTGTTTTTTTAATGGTTATATAGTTGTCCCTTGTATGAGTGTACCACAATTTAAGGGTGGTTGTTTAGTTTTTGCTTTTATACCCAATATTGGAATAAGCAAATTTGCACACATTTTTGTGACTTGGGGAATTGCTTGGTCAAATATTATATGCAATTTAAAGTTTCATAGTTATTGCTGAATTGCCCTCCTTTTGAACTGAACCATTTTATATTTCTCCCAGCATTGTTTTCCTCACTCATACCAACCCTGACAGATAAAATAGTTTGACTCTTCAATCAAATAGGTCTCTTCATTTTCTGTTGCTGAGTAACAAACAAAAAATTCAGTGACTTAAAACAGCATCATTATTTATTTTGCTCACAAATACTCAGTTTGTCTTGGGCCTGGCGAAAACAACTTTTCTGTGCTTTACTTGATGTCATTTCTGGTGTCTCAAAGGCAGGGTACTGGAGTGGTCCTTTGTCTGGCTTCAGCGGAGATCTCAGCTAGGGCTATGGAGAATGCCTACAAAATCCTTTCCATCTGGCTGGTGGCATCCTCACGGTAGGGTTAAGGTGACTGAATTCCAAGGAAGAGCATCCTGTGAGAGGACTAGGTGATTTTATGATTTGTCCTCAGAAGCCACATAGCATCGTTTCTGCCATAATCACAGGCCTGCCCAGATTTAAGGGGGAGAGAACATGGACCTCACTGTGTAACGGAGGAGTGGCAACATCACAGTGTAAGGGAGCGTGTGGGTTGGGGAGTATTGGTGCATTCTTTGGAAACCTCAGTCTGCCACAAGGTCGAATGTTTGTCTTGGTGTGCGTCTCTGTAATTACGTGTGTAATTATACAGTTGACCTTGGAACAGTATGGGTTTGAATTGTGCAGGTCCACTTATGTGTGGATTTTCTTTTCAATAAATATATTGGAATTTTTTTTGAGATTATTTTTTATTGCTGTGAAACAATCATATTGATGATACTTGGCTGCTATAATGGAACTGTATTGCTGCCTCCTCATTGCCACTGAGTGAATCCATATACTTGTACATAAACGTGAAATTCTTTTTCACATTACCTTTTCATTTTTGATGTTTAGTGTAGTATGTTTAACATCTGTAGTGTTTTGTATCATATAAGACCATATTGATGTAGGAACTGATGGTTTATCTAGTAAAAAGGTGCCGTAAACTTACGGTATTGATAAGGACAGTACAGTGCTGTAAATGTATTTTTGCTATGATTTCCTCAACATTTTGTTTTCTCTAGCTTACTTTATTGTAAGAATACAGTATATAATACTTATTCAAACTATGTGTTCATCCACTGTTTATGTTATCAGTAAGGCTTTTTGTCTAGTCAGCAGTAGGCTGTTAGTCTGTGAGTAGTTAAGTTTTGCTGGAGTTGAGTTATTCGTGGGTTCTGACCGGCGAGGCTCTGTTGGTTGGGTTTCCTCCTGCGAAGGGAAGCGCCACTGGTTCCACCCCTGGTCAGGGTTCATTCCTGGGATGCAGGTTTGTTCCCAATTGGAGTGCATTTAAGAGGCAGCCAGTTGATGTTTCTCTCTCACACTGATGTTTCTCTCCCTTTCTTTCTCCCTCTCTTCCCCCTTCTCTAAAAATAAATAAGTAGAAAATTCTAAAGGAAAGCAACCATTGATTTTAGGTTCTTTAGAGGCACTAATTTACAACCAGACTAATGAGTGATTCACATTTTTTTAACCAAAGCAAGTGTTTCAGGTCTACAGTGCATGCCACTTAAGTCTTGTCTGAGAAATTGTTCTGGAAAGATCTGTTAAAGAGTTAAGGAATGTAGAGTCATACTGGTCCTTTGCCCACTTCTAACATTTCAGGCAGCAAGCAGAGTTGTGTTTTAATTATATCCTTCAATCCTCCAAACCAAAGGTGAATAGGAAGGTTTTTTTTTTTTAATATAGGAATTTTTTGGGTATTTTATTTTTTAGAGAGAAGGGAAGGGAGGGAGAAAGAGAGGGAGAGAAACATTGGTTGGTTGTCCCTCCTACTCGCCCTGACCAGGGATTGAACCCACACCTATAGGGTACACCTATACATATATGTATAACCTTTTTGCAGGCATGGGCCCCCACCAGAATCGAGCCCACAACCTTCTCTTCACAGGACGATGCCCAACCAACTGAGCCACGTTAGTCAGTGCAGGAGGTTTTAATTTTATATGTTTGTGAATGTTTTTAACCTCTGTATAGAATATTTTATAGGTAGTGTTTCAAAGATTTTAAAGTTAGATTAATTCCAACTTAAAAATTAAAGTCTATTGAGGTTTTAGATTTAGGGATGGGTGTTGTTAGTGCACAACTTGGCTTCCTAAAACTGTTGCTGTCAAGTGCAATGCCAAGATCATTTTGTAACTGAAAGCATGGAGCACTGGAGAAAGTTTAGAGATCAGTGGTAAAGAAAAATGCATGGAATGTTATTTTAAAGAGTATTCCCAAAGTCTGTATAATTTAATTATTCAATATTTTTACTTTCCTGAGATATTTGAGCCAATTTAGCTCATAAAAACATTTGATTTTAAATATCTTTAGATGACCCTAGCTGGTGTGGCCCAGTGGATTGTGTGCCGACCTGCAAATCAGAGGGTCGCTGGTTTGATTCCCAGTCAGGGCACAAGCCTGGGTTGTGGGCCTGGTCCCCAGTAATGGGGCACGTGAGAGGCAACTGCACATTGACGTTTCTCTCTCCCTCCTTTCCCCTCTCTAAAAATAAATAAATAAATAAAATCTTTAAAAAAATATCTTTAGATAGGCCATTTGAAGAGATAATTTGGTATTTAATTCTGCTTGGGCAAGGTATGAGGCATTGCATTTGTGCTAGGTGGCGCCACCAGGCCATGCGGTACTATCAGCCACACCTGTGCACCCTGGGGGAGGTGAGTCTGGAGGATGTGCCGTAGTCCGGAAGCAGGGTGAGACTTCATCCCACTTTTAGTTTTTAGGTTCATTTGTAGGTTTGATGTGCTCTGTTTTCTCCCACCGTGTGGTGGGTGGGTGTCAGAATTTGCTACAGGCTCCAGCCACTCAGGACCATTGCAAGGCCTAGGTCATACAAGGACCTTCTTGACTGGGCTGACTCACTGGAGATTTATTAATTCAGTCAAACATTTGTTACGTACCAGCTATTTGCTAGGTACTCCTCAGGATGTTAGAGATACAGCTATAAATACAGTGGAATCTCTTCCTGCATGGTTGGGGAAGGCAGACAAACCCTGGAACTGCCTGTGTTTCTATGTAGATGTAATTACCTGCTGTTTTGCTCAAGTCTAGATCTTATGGGGAACTGAGAACCAGAGAGAATCCTTTGGGTCACCTCGATTTCTTTAACACTTCCCTTGATCATAGGGTAGTAATTTGGGCAGAGGTGGATGATATATTCTACAATTGGTGGAATCTTTGGAATTGCTGTTTTATTTTGGACTAGGTTTAGTTGCTTTAAACTCTTATCTAACTTTATTTTTTGAGTATGTGAAACAGATGGTACAGAAATCAAAACCACATAAACAAGTACCAGGGAAATCCTGCTTTTATCTCTGTTCCTTCCAACCTGTTCTCATCCCACAGGTCATTATTTTCTTGAGTTTCTGGTTTAATGCTCCAGTGTTTCTTTTTAATCGCATTGAATCTTGGGGGGAGGGGGAGAAGGAAGGAGGTGGGAAACTGAAGGAAAGAGGTGAATGGGCGGGGAGGAGGAGAATTCTGTTTAAGTAATGCTTGTGAAATGTTTTACTGGCAGTCTTTTTGTTCCACTGCCACTCCTGTTAACTCTGAAAAGGGCAGTAACTTTTAAAAGATAAACTTTTTATTTTGGCATAATTTTAGATTTGCAGAAAATTAGCATTAAATTAGTATTTTAACTAATCGCAGTAATACTCTAGGACTTTTGAAATAAATAAATAAGGGAAAAGTCAAAAAGTCATACAACTCAAGGTCAGTGCTTTAAGTACAGTTGGCTAATTTGTGGAGTATTTCATTTTATTTTTTTGTAAACCTTCCTTATAAAGCGCCCTGATATGGTCAGTTCTGTTTTATCCACGCCAGCGGAGGGAAAACATAATGGAAAAAGTGATACACTGCTCATCCACCCAGAGAAGTGTCGGCACACTCCATTGCTGATTTTAGAATCCTGGAGCTTGGGGTTGGAAAGTGGCTTGGAGGTGGCTGTGCTGACTACAGAATGGAGGGTACAGGAGATGTCTTCAGCAGATCTGCATCCGTCACAGATTCAGCCTCTGTCAAGCTCCGCATACTGCTTTGTAAGGCAGTCAGTTCCGAATTTGTCATAAAATTATTCTCTCCAGTTGAAGGATGCTCTGCCCTCTGTAGCAGTAGAGTCTGGAGACCAAATTATATCTGATAGGTATACACACAAATAGGGTACATGTATACGTATATGTATAACCTCTTCACTTTCTTTCTTCGTTGTTCCCTTCCTTCTTTTGAGATACCCTTCTCCTCAAATGCTGTTTTATTTCTTTGTTTATATTTGGTTACTTAGAAATGTTGGGATAAAGGGATATTGATCATGAGTAACCCTAACCTCACAGAGCTGTTACGAGGATTACATAAGATCATATCTGTAGAGTGTTTGGCACAGTGCATGGCACACAGTAAGCATTTCGTAAGAGCTAACGGTATAGTGCTGGTAGTGGTCTCTGGCATCCAGTTTTCTTCCTAGACTAATAGGGAAAATAGCGGTAAACGACTACTTATAATACAAGGCTGAATGAAAGTACGTGGTGCAGTAGAGACAGAAGCAAAGTTCTAACTCTAAGAAAGAAGCAGTTACTTTCAGTTAGGGATGAAGAAGAAGGAATCTTATCTCTTTAACTTTGAAATGGAAATAACGTCTCTTTAAAGAGAATGGTGTTCTAGATTATTTCTGGCAAAAGCATGGAGCCGGGAAGGTGCACAGAACCTTAAGATGTCCTGAGTGACAGAGGGGTTAGGAAACCCGTCCGGAAAGTCTGGTGAGAAGTAATGACAGGATGTGGAGAGGTCGGACTGTGCTTTGAGAACGGTAATGGGAAGTTTGCATTTTGTGCTAGAGGCTTTGGGTAATATTTGCCAGTCTTTGAGTAGAGGACGAGATCACAATCTTACAGCTAAATAAATGTAATTATTGTGTATAGGCAGTTAGCGGTTCCTGCCAATTTAAAATCCTGACTGAGGGCTCATGATAAGTATATAGTAGGAGGAAATTGTTGCTGTAATCCATGGTGTGGAATGGAAACCGTTGGCAGATTGTGGAAACTGGTGTTTTAGAGTGAGCCCTAGAACTTCTCTGTAAATACATTTCAGGCTTTTTATACTTAGAGGATTAAACAAATTATTGGACAACAATCGTCTCTCCCAAAGAATCTTAATTTCTGGATTGGGAGAAAGGATTACATATAAAGAAGGAACTGTGCTTTTCTGGTCGACTGCGCATGTAATTAAAGATGGACTTACCTCAGTAGAATAAATAGGCTGTCTTTTAGCCCGCAGGGAGAGCTTTAAGCATATTTTAAAACTGAACACTTTGCTTCTATTTTTAAGTCTCCAGAAATGATTATTTGACACAGGGAACCAGCCTTTGGGAATGAAACTGCGTGCTCGGATTTCAGCATTGCCAGCATTTTTTCTTTGTGATATGAGATGACTTGGCTGTCCCTTAAGTTATCTTGGATTTTTGTTGATTTCTACTGTTGCTTAAGGAGCTTTTGCCTTTCTAACACACTTAGGACTCCAAATAATTCATGCCTCCTAGTTTGAGAAATTGTTGGGAAGGAAGCCTGATTAGGAAATAGAGATTGGCCGGCTGCTGGTCAAGTGAGAATTTAAGCTCACTTTTGAGTTATTGGCTAGATGGAGCAACCAGTGAGTTACTGCTTTATTTTTTGGTCTTGGTCTCTTTTAATGGTTGTACAGATAGAGGGATGTTCCGGCATCTAGACTGAGCTAGCCATGGAGCTGTATGTGTGCACTAACAGCTGCTGATTTTCTGTTGGTGTGAGATGGACTTTGCATGTCTACCTGCGTCCTTCCGAAGGGGAAAAAGCAAATTATTACTTAGTCTATGTTCCAGGAAATACTAATGCTATTCTGCAGGTATATAGCACTTAGATAACATTTATGCTTTTCAAAACTATTTCATATTGTCATTTCATGCTCACATGAAAGTGACATGTTGTAACCTTGTAAATAAAATGTGGCAGGTATAACTCCCATTTAACAAAGGGGGTGCTGAGACGTAAGTAAGAGGCTGGGTTAAGGTTGCTGGCTCAACAATAAATGCCATCTTTTATTTTTGAATTGTAACTTTCAGAAAATTTTACAGGAAGAAAAAACTGAACAGCCTTCTTTTTGTGGTTACTTTTTAGCGTCGTCTTAGACATCTTCGGAACATTGCTGCCCGGAACATTGTTAACAGAAATGGCCATCAGCTCCTTGATACCTACTTCACACTTCACCTGTGTGACACTGAAAAGGTACACAAAGGTAAGGGCTTCCGTGAACTTGCTACCCACAGATCGTTACATCTCATTTTTATTCTTTTGTGACATAAGTGCCCCTTGCTATTATTGTTTACCCAAAAGCTAAATTGTCATGCTGTGGCAATATTTTGTGAGCAGTTACATATATTGAAGAAACATGATATTTGGATATTTCTTCCAGCTGGCTGAATTTTACATTGATAAGTTTATTATTCCTTTATGAATGTTAGTGATTAATGTCTTTATTCCGGTAGCTGTTATTTAAAATAAATTATATGAGTCTAGTATCCAGTACTGATTTGCTTCTCTTTAAAACGTAATTGGTTTCTTTAATGTTATGATAAAACTGGGTCCTATCTTCTCATGTCTGTAATTCCTTGTGTATATGGAGTCATTTTCTAGAAGAATTGGCATAGTTTCTTTGAATTCAGCTTTATGTATTGAAATGTTGATTCTTTCACAAGTGACAGTTCTAAAAGTAGACCAAATATTTGGTTCCAAACCACAAGCATCTTTTGAGTGCTTACTCGCTGGATGAAAGGCACGTTGGTGCCGTCATTCGGCCTTGTGTCAGCTGCGGTTAGAGAGGAGGCGGGACACGGGGCTAGGACTGGAAATGTCTGTACCAGCTGTAGCTTGGCTATTTGCTGTTTAGCTGTGTGACTGTGGACAAAGATCATGGCTTTTTGAACCTCATTCTTCCCATCTGTGAAGTGGAGACAATGAGTCTTATGAAGCCAGCAAGACGGATTGTTATGAGGATTGATCGAGCTGAGGTGATCACATGTGGCATGATGTTATTGAAGGTCTTCTTATATTAACAAAAGGTGGCACTATGTATTTTAATAAAAGTTACTAAAGACTTGTGGCAAAAATGAAATATTTCTATGACATTTATCTTTTGGTTTTAATTACTTTAAAAAAACCATTGTTGAAGCAGTAGTTGTTTTAACAACTTTTTTCTTTTTTCAATTTTAATACCAGCGTATGCTCATTAAAAATTCAATCTGGAATTATATGGAGTAGAACTTCCCCCAATGTAAATAGCATTGAAATAATTTTTAAGGATGAAAAAAGGACTCTAAAATCTGCCATTTTCACATAATTTTATTTTATTCTTGTTTTTTGTTCTGACCATTGCACATTTTTAAAACAATTGTTGCAATCTGAAAGATCAGTGCTAGGTACTATAACAAATACCACCGATCCCAGTGGCTAACAGAATACATTTTTCAGTCTGCATCAGGTGCAGGTGTTCTTTCTTAGATACTGTCCCGGCAGCTGCCTGCTGGGCGGTGACGCAGGTGTCCAGGCTCCCCCTATTTGGGAATGCTGCTGCCATCAACACGTGACCTCTGGCTCGGCAAGAAAGGGATTAGTTGAGGGAGATTAAAATCTTTAGTGGAAGAGGCCCAGCTCAATTCTGTTACCTTTTGTTGGCCATAGATCTGCGCTGTTCTTTTTAGATGAAAAGGGGCCTGGGCAGTGTCTCCCTGTGTGTCCAGAAGGAAAACAAACAGTTTGGTCACTATTTGTCCCAAAGGTATAAGCATTTTTGTAGATGTTAATACATTTGATCTACTGCTCACTAATTGCTTTTATCATTAGCAATGTCTGATGGAGCCAGAGTATCCTAAATTTTTGATATGTTTCTGTATAACCTATTCTTGGTTATCTTCATAGAACTTTTATGTCCTTGTTCCAGTTACTATGCTAATTAATACTAATTATCTCTGATAATAGTTATTAACAGTACTTAGCGCATCTTAGGTATTTGGTAACCGATAGCAGTTGCTATTAGAATTGTAATGTCAACAATCATAATAGTAGTTTCTAAAAAGAGCTGTCACGGAACTGGTTGATGACCATGATGTAAAAACTTGCGTAAGAGATATGAGAAAAGGGATTTTTTTTTTTGTTCTTGCTTTTGTATTTTGTCTTCTAGCTCAAATCCTGATCTTAGAAATTATCACAGACTGTTTGTTGAGATTATCTCAATAAAGTGATCATTAACACAGTTAGGGAACAGCTGGTGACAGGCCACAGGGAAGCCCAGTGTCTGGTGGTGGTTTCGAGTCTGTCACTACCTGGCAAGCCCTTGGGTAGGGTGTTCAGTTAGTTTATCTCTAAGACAAGAAGACGGGTGATTCCCGAGACTTCCTTCCGCTCCAGAAAGTGTCACAGATGAACAGAGTCTGTTCGTGGCCATTTTGTCAGGCCCATGTCCTGGGCTCTGAAACTTTTATCTACTGTAGGAGCCACGGAGCTCTTTCCTTGCTAAACCGAGTTCATACTGCTTCCTCTTACTGGACCTGTGACGCCAAGCACAGGTCTAATTATTCATCGCACGATTATTACATGGCCCTTGGTGTAGGATGAACATTGCAGAAAGCCAATGGGCTCTTCTCACAAAACCACACGCACCACCTGCTTAGTGGCATCATTTGTTAGCTTTAAATGAAAGTGTTTTTTTTAATTGGAAGAATATCTGAAATGCTGTTATCCTTTTATGTCAGCTGAATTCACAGCAGATCCTAAGAAGTTATATATGAGATTTAAAAAAGGGCATCTTTCAGCACTCGTAGGAGACTATCTGCCTTTCAGGTGGTTCAGTGCTAACGCTAGTTGTCACGTCTCCGGAGCACACAGCCTTGTGCTGTGGGTGAGGAACTAGGTTTTCATCTTGGTTTCCTCTTAAACTTGGAATTTTTATAAAGTCAGTGTTGTTCTTAAGCCATAATTATTTTCTCGCCATGAAATGTGAGTGTCTGTCCTCCCCTGGAATGTCAGCCAGCTATCTTGAATTCATCAGAAGACAAACTTCATATAATCCAATTTGGTGATCTCATTCAAGTCTCACAGTTTTAAATACCATTCATTGCTAACAGCTTGCAAATTTATATTCTCAGCTCGGACCTCCCCTCTGAACTCATACTCCTGTATTCAGTCGTCTGCATCTCTGTTTGCAGTCTAGTAGGTACTTAAACTGAGTTTCTGGTATTCCGGTTCTGAATCACCTCCTGCATTCTTTCTTCTCTCAGAAAACAACAACTCCATCCTTTCCTTGGCTAAAAACCTTGGAATCATTCTGGATGGTCCTCTTTTATATCCCACATCCAATCCTTCAGCAAATACTTTTGGCTATTACTATCAAAATATATCCATAATCTAATCACCCTTTGCTATCTCCGAACCACTGTCATCTCCTGCCCGAATTGTTGAAGTAGACTTCTGGCAGGTCTGCCTCCTCGGGTACTTCCTCAGTGTGTCCTCAGCCGAGATCTTGTTAAAATGAAAGTGAGATCGTGTTATTCCTCTCCCAAAAACCCTCCTGTGCCTTCCTATCTTACTTAGTGAAAACCAAAATCCTTGTGGTTTTCTAGAAGGCCTTTTGTGATTTGACCCTCTGTGACCTCTCCGACTTCAGTTCCTTCTCTTCTAGTTGTCTGTCCCAGCCACACTGACCTGCTTGCTGTTCCTTGAATGTATCAGATTTGCTTCAGCTTAACCCTCACTTGCTGTGTCTGTGGCCTGGGCACGCTTTCCTCCCGACGCCGACTGCCGAGCCCCCCACCTCCTTTCTGGCCTGCACTCCTGGTGCTTGCTGCGAGGGGCTCTCCTGGTCCCTGGCTAAACCCTCCTCGCAATTGTGACTATTCTCCTCGTGTCTTTTGTGCTTTATTTTTCTCCACAATACTTAATATCATTTGCCATACTATATGTTTAATTATTTGGTTAATGGATATTTGTAGGTCACTTTTGTTCTCACTGAACTATCTCCAATACTTGGAACAATGCTTGGCACATACTAAGTTCTTACATATATATTTTTTTCATTAAATTTTTGAATATCTAATGCAGTTCATGGTTCAGAGTATATATAACGTGCAGTTCATGGCTCTCGTGTGTGTGTGTGTGTGTGTGTGTGTGTGTGTGTACACAAACGGGTCTGTATCGAAGTCTTCCTCTTACCTGTTCTCTCTCCCTGGTTTTCCACCCCACCCCTCTGACCACTGTTACTCATTTCTTATTTATCTTTCCTGAGATTCTTTATACAAATACAAGTAAAATCAGTACCACACTATATATATTTCTCTGCCTTGAAATTTTCACTTAATGTCTTAAATGTTATTCCACATTTAAAATTTTTTTCCATGTACTAATGTTTTTTCACATTGGTTTATAGAGAGCTTCCCTAATTTTCTGTACAGTTTTGCATTGACTAGATGTACCTTAATTTATTTGGCTGTCTCTTATTGGTAAGTGTTCATAGGTGGTCCCAGTCTTTTGCTGTACACACAGTTGAATAACTTTGTAAGCATGTTATTTTGTATATTCCAAGAAGCAGACGTATAAAGAAAGGCGTGTTCACAGTTGTGCCAGATGCTAGGAAATTACCCCCGTTTGCGTTCCCACGTGCTGTGTCTTTTCCCCCAGAGCCTCACCAGCAGGCTGTACAATCAAGCTTTAGGATGTTTGCCAATCTGATAGGTGAAAACAGTTTTATAGTGTAGTTTAGGACTGTGTTTCTTCTATTACGAGTGACGTTGTGGTACTAGAAAGGCATCTGTTGAGTGAGTGGAATGCCACCTAACAGCCAGACATGTGGCCCGAACCAGGTCCTGCAGCCTCTGATTGCCTTGCTTCTTAGGCCTGGGCACGGGTGGGAAAATGTTTGTATTGAATGGTTCCTTTCATGTAGAAATAGGTCTGGGATGATAATCTTTTTTTGCTGAAATTGAAGGAATAAAAATGAATAGATTGTATTAATAAAAATAATTTAAAATTCATCATTTCATTTGAGCCTCATGAGAACCCTGTTATTTTTCAGGTGTCCCTCTCCTTAGAAAGGCAGAGACACTGGCCCCCAAAGCTTGACTTGTCCGGGGTCCAGCCGACATGCGGTCGGTTTGGGACTGGGAACGTGTTGTGACTCTGAGTCCACTGTTCTGTTTTTCTCCATGCCGCTCACTTCATTGACAGTGTTTCAGTTGTAACAGAATCACAGTGTAGGCCCGTGGTAGCACGTTAGCAGTTACCTCAGACTGGGTGATTTCTTTCCGAAGTGTGTGACTTTGTTGCCCTCTCTGCATTTAAATTAGCCATTTAGCCCGTCCATTTTGAGGGTCTCATGAAGAAGGAAAATTGCTGAGTTTAATTTACACAAACACCAAAATTTTGAAAGAAATAATGATACTGTTAATTTTCTAGGAGCTAGGAACTGTTTAATAGTTTAATTTAACTTTGCAGATTAAGCTGAGGAATTCTCTCAAAGAAAAAAGAGTATCTTAATTTGTTTACCACTGATTTTAAAAGTAATACATATTGTAACAAATTCAAATAATAAAAAAATATAAAACTATAAAGTGAAAATGCTCTGTTATAAAAACAACACCTTTTTAGTCCTTTTAGTCTTTTTTTTCTAAAAATATGTATGGTATATATAAATTAGAATATATGTGTATAAACAAATACCTCATACATATGTATTGATAGTTAATTCATGGTTGGAATAATTAGCCATTTGGGGAAAAATTGAAAAGAATAATACTTCTGGTTGCCCAGTCTTGCAGACACAGGTATTTTCATAAGTGGGATTACAAATTGGTACAGTATTTTTAGAGAATAATTTGGCAATATTTACCAAATTCATGTTTTTCTTTTTGTCTTACAATTTCACTTCTAAAAGTTTATCCTATAGAATTAAATGTCTCAGTGTATATATCTTTAAAAGGTTGTTTATTTATAACATTACTTGAAATATCTAAAAAATACCAGTAACCTAAGTGTTCGTCAGTAGGAGATTATTTCTTTATTTTTTTATCCTCATCTGAGGATATACTTACTGACTTTAGAGAGAGAGGGAGGGAGAGAGAGAGAGAGACAGACAGACAGACAGAGACAAAGAAAGACAGAGAGAGAGAAAAACATTGATGTGGGAGAGATACATTGATTGGTTGCCTCCTATATGAAAAATGGTCCCAAAGAAAATGAAAGGGACAGAATATTGATGGTAGGTGGAACTAGATGTTAGGCTATTTGGTTGCTAGATCAGTGCTGATCCCACTGCGCCACAGTGCATAGTCATAGCAGACTGAGAAAGCGAGCATGTGCAGTCGGCTGCAGAGAGTGGCGGTCGGGAGGGGGGAGAAGTCTTAGTGTTAAAGACTCAGATTTGACTCTAGGGAAATAGGAGCCAGGAGAGTAAAAATCACTAACTTACATCTCAGCTGGTTTGGACTTTTCTTTACTAACGTTTTTCCCTTTAAAATACTTTAATTTCATCTTTATTTCTATTTTATTTTATTTTTTACAGATAAAGGTATAGAGAGGATCCATACCTTGAAAATGTTTTAAGTGTTATACTGAAACATGTTAAACGATTTACCAGACTGAGAGTTAATGAGCTTCTTTTCTTCCAAATCACTTATTGTTTTTTTTTTTCTTTTTTTCCAGAATTTTATAGAAGTGAAGTGATTAAGAATTCCTTGGTAAGTTTGACTTCTGACAGGTACATATGTCCAAGCCTACAATTCCTGTCTCAGCAAATACTGAGACGTAAAATAAGGTCAAGTTCAGCTCTGGCATTGTGATCCTTCTGCAGTTATGTCTTCTGCTTCGTTACACTTCAGTCTTCATCAATTTGTGTGTTGCTGTATCTCTAGTGCTTAGAGCTTGCCTGGCACACAGCAGGTGCTTGAAAAATATTTGCTAAGTGAACTGGTATTTTTTTCTTTTAAAAAACTGGTGTTTTTTTCAACTCAAATTTTATAATTCTATCACTTCTGTTTACTGTAGAGATTTTTGACTTACCGTCAGTGTAATAAATGAAATCTTCATTTAGATTTAGTTCTTACTAATTTTGTATTTAGGGCCATTGTCTGGGACCCTCCCACTTGTTTATGGCATGCCATCGCTCAGTTGGAAATTTGGGAGTGTCCTACTTTTGATACTCTGTTCACTTGATATTTGCATACATGGCTTAATTTGTTGGGCCATGTTGATAAAAAGAAGAGCTTTATGGTAATGATAATATCCCTTTAATGGTCCAAGACCATACTGGAATTGGCTATTGTCCACATTCTTAAACCTCACCTTCTAATACTTTCTTTCGCTCACTGTATCCTGGGTGTACCTCAGTTTTTTTTAGTGCATCAAACATGCCAAGCTTACCTTGTTTCTTAAGCTCTGCTTGAACAACTTGTTTTTCCAGCTGTTCATGTGGCTGAAGAATTCTTTGAGGTCTCAGCTCTGTCACTCCAGCTAGGCCTTCTATGACTATTCCATCTGAAGTAGTTCTCTTTCCCCTATTCACTGTTTTTCCTGTCACCTGTTTTAGTTTCTTTAGAGCGTTCATCACTATTGGAAACTCTCATTCACGTATTGGTTGGTGTTTATTTACTATCTGTCTCCCGTGTGTGAGACGGTGCACCCGTGAGAGCGAGGACCTTGGCAGCCGTGTGCACCCGTGCAGTCCTGCGGTGCAGAGTAGTGTGGATGCTCAGTGATGAGTGCCTGTCAGATGAGTAGGTGGATATCAGTGATGTGTTGTATTTGCAGAAGCGTTTTACACATGTTACTCCATTCTGATCCTTAGAAAAACATGTGGATAGGGTAGGTCTTAAGGAACTGACATACAGAGAGGCCCGACAACTCCTGCAGTTGTGCGACTGAGAGACCAGAACCTCAGTTCCCAGACCCTCCGGCTGAAGGTTTCTACTGCTCTCTCCTCTTCGTCAAGCAGTCTTCCGAATATCTCAAATCTCTTCATAGATTTGGCTCCTAGGCCAACCAGCTTCCTTAAGTCCATCTCTGAGAAGCTCCAGTCATCAATAAAGCTCCTCATACATCACATGATTCATGATAAATGACCAGCACCATGCCTGACACATAGTAGCTACTGAGCAAATATTAATTTTTCCTCTTCTGCTGGCTTAGGTGGAAATAGGAATGGCCCATAGACAAGTGAGAGCAGGGGAAGGGGACAGAAAGAGTAGATGTCGCTTGGATTTGTCTACTCCCCTTCCCGTAGTCAGAACTCCAGTTGGAGATGGTTTTACATCTCAGTGCGTTTTCCGTGGATTTGTATCATAATGGGCCCTACGCCACAGTGGTGCCTTAGTGTACTATTCTGCATTATTAGTATTGTATTTACTTGATGTTCAGTTGACTTCCACGTCCATATTTCTGAACATCCTCTCTCTGAATGTTCACTCCTATCTTCAGCTCCTTTCGACTCCTGTCTTCTGACCTGTCAATGAATTGCGGCGTCTTCATCCCTGGTGTATTTATTTAGGCCGAATAGTATTTTGTAAACTGGATTCCAGATAAGCGAGAGAGTTGGACAGAAAGACTCCCCAGGTCCTTTCAACTTACAGTTTCTGCGGTGGTTGTTTCCTGAGTGTATCCCTGATCAGCATCTGCCTGCACTGTACTCGTTCACGAGCATCCCCCCTCCTCCAGTAGAGGGGTGGAGACTGCCTGGATACTGTTATGTCTCCCTAGCTCCCACTGCATTCTGTTGGGTAGCTGTTGGTGAAACGTTGATTCTTTGATATTTCCTTTTAGGGATATTCTTTTTTTTTAAATATATTTTATTGATTATGCTATTATAGTTGTCCCATCTCCCCCTTCACTCCCCTCCACCTTGCACACCCTCTCCCACCCACATTCCCCCCCTTTAGTTCATGTGTCATAAGTTCTTTAGCTTCTACATTTCCCATACTATTCTTGCCCTCCCCTTGTCTATTTTCTACCTATTGTCTATGCTACTTATTCTCTGTACCTTTTCCCTCTCTCTCCTCCTCCCACTTCCATGTTGATAACCCTCCATGTGGTCTCCCTTTCTGTGGTTCTGTTCCTGTTCTATTTGTCTGCTTAGTTTTTTTTGGTTTTGTTTTAGGTGTGGTGGTTAATAATTGTGAGTTTGCTGTCATTTTACTATACATGATTTTTTTTTTATCTTCTTAGATAAGTCCCTTTAACATTTCATAAAATAAGGGCTTAGTGATGATGAAGTCCTTGAACTTGACCTTATCTGAAAAGTACTTTATCTGCCCTTCTATTCTAAATGAAAGCTTTGCTGGATAGAGCAATCTTGGATGTAGGTCCTTGCCTTTCATGATTTCAAATACTTCTTTCCAGCCCCTCCTTGCCTGTAAGGTCTCTTTTGATAAATCAGCTGACAGTCTGATGGGAACTCCTTTGTAGGTGACTGTCCCCTTATCTCTTGCTGCTTCTAGGATTCTCTCCTTCATTTTTACCTTGACTAATGTAATTACAATGTGCCTTGGTGTGTTCCTTCTTGGGTCCAACTTCTTTGGGACTCTCTGAGCTTCCTGGACTTCCTGGAAGTCTATTTCCTTTGCCAGTATGGGAAAGTTCTCCTTCATTATGTTTTTAAATAAGTTTTCCATATCTTGCTCTTCCTCTTCCCCTTCTGGTACCCCTATAATTCGGATGTTGGAACGTTTAAAGATGTCCTGGAGGTTCCTAAGCTTCTCCTCATTTTTTTGAATTCTTATTTCTCCATTCTTTCTTGTTTGGTTGTTTCTTTCTTCTTTCTGGTCCACTCTATTGATGTGAGACCCAGCTTTCCTTCCCATCACTATTGATTCCCTGTGCATTTTCTTTCATTTCTCTTATCGTAGCCTGCATTTGTTCATCTAATTTGTGACCAAAATCAACCAATTCTGTGAGCTTCCTGATCACCAGTGTTTTGAACTGTGCATCTGATAGGTTGGCTATTTCTCGGTTGCTTAAAAGGATGAGTTCTGGGGCTTTGATTTGTTCTTCTGTTTGAGCCATCTCTCCCTCTCTCTCTTTTTTTTTTTTTTGGTCTGGTCCCGCCTTTTACAGTAGCGGGTGGAGTCTTAGGTGTTCACCAGGGTGGGGCACCCCAGTCGCTGGGTTGTGACTTACATGTGGGGCGGGGTTGAGAGGGAACAATGGCGGTTGCTCTGTTCTCTGTGGGACCTCAGTCCCTTCTGCTGCTTCCCCCAAGCAAACTGGGCCTCTCGTGCCAATTCCGTGTGGGTGGGCTTGTGCACGCTGTGGGACCCTCCAAGGACCTCTCCTGTGAGGCTGGGTGTCTCTCCCCGCACCTCAGCTCCCACAGGCATCCGTGATCAGTGTCCCAAGGCTCTATTTCCCAGCGCTGGGATCCTGAGTTGCGCGCACTGCCTTGCATTACAATCGCCGCCTCACTGGGTCTGCCAGGTGCCACCCCTCTGCCCGGGCCTGCCAGCTGCCACAAGTGCATTCAGGGTCCACTTGCTGCGGTCTTGCGTGCCCCAGATGCCTTATGCACCCTCAGATGCCTTATGCGCCCAGTCCCAACTCTGCTCTCCGCGCTGCGACCTGCGCCCAGCTGCCAGACTCTGCCCCTCCTACCGATCTGGATGAACAGGTCTATTTCAACTTCTTGGTTGTCCAACTTCCATTTAAATCAATTTTCTGTCAGTTCTGGATGTTATTCTGTTTCTAAATTGTTGTTGTTCCTATCTTGGTTGTGCGTGGAGGTACAGTGCATCCACCTATGCCTCCATCTTGGCTGGAAGTCCCGGGGATATTCTTTAAGATTATGATATTTTTGGCAAGGATTGTAAGTTTGATAAACTTCCGTTCATTTTTTTTCTTTTTGAAAGGAGTCTTAGCTTTTTGCTAAATCATTGGGACTGGTTCAAATTAATGGGCGTTTAGCGTCACAGGAGTCAACGACCCCCCGGAATGTGCTGGGGATGTCACGATGTCACCTCTCCCTTCTCGCTGTCTCTGACGAACCACAGATGAGCAGAATTTGTTGATTTTTTCCCTGCTTAGGAGTTTAATTCCTAAACTAGTTTGAAATATGCTGAATAGAATTAGTGGTTGAAATGATTTTATTCCTCCTGGTTACCACTGTGCTTGGCATATAGAAGGTGCTCAGCAAATGTTTCTTAATCAGTGGGTTCGTCCACAAATATTTTGTTGACTGACTTCTAATTAGCTGCTGAAGGATTAGGCAAAGCAATAACTTTATTTTGCTGAGCTTTCAGTAAATTTTCACTTGGGTGAACTGGGATGGGCTCTGAGCTTGTGAATAATCTTTTACACTCACATAACTTTAAGGATTTGACTGTTTTCCCTAGGCTTGTATTCTGAGCTTGGTCCTTAGACCAGAGTGGCCTGGTTTTGCCATTCTTTTTTTTTTTTTAGTTTTAAAAAGGATTTATTTATTTGTTTGTTTGTTTGTTTATTGAAAGGGGAAAGGAGGGAGAGAAACATCGATGTGAGAGTGAAGCATTGGTTGGTCGCCTCTTGCGTGCTCCCAACTGGGAGCCTGTCCCACAACCCTGGCCCTGACTGGGAATGGGGGCAGCCACCTTTCGGTTCACAGGCCAGTGCTCAGTCCACTGAGCCACCTCAGCCAGGACAGTTTTTTAAAAAAAATTAATTTACTTATTTTTATTAAAAAGTTTTTATTTATTTATTTTTAGAGAGGGGAAGGGAGGGAGAGAGGGAGAAAAACATCAATATGTGGTTGCCTCTCACACACCCCCTACTGTGGGACCTGGCCCATAACCCAGGCTTGTGTCCTGGACTGGAAATCCAACTGGCGACCCTTTGGTTCGCAGGCCAGCAGTCAATCCACTGAGCCACACCAGCCAGAGCTTGCTTTTACTTTATGTTTTTCCATCACTATTTCCGCCCCCCATCCTCTCTTAACATCTCCACCCTCTCCTCCCCACACCGTTTTGCCATTCTGATATCAAAGGCAACATGGAAAAATGGACACAAGATTAAAAAGAGTGTTTTCTCTAAAGGTTAGATAAACTGTCCTTATGTTCCTATCCTGTGCCTCTCACTCCCGAACACTCCAAATTAGTGCTGTCCAATCACCTTTATCTGCTGATGGCAGTGTTCTGTCACTGTCCAGTACAGCCACCACTAGCTGCATGTGGCTGTTGAGCACTTGAAACGTGGTTAAGTGTTACTGAGGAACTGAACTTTTAGTTTTACTTAATTTTACTTTAAATAGCCACAATAGCTAATGCATATAGTATTGAACAGTGCAGTTCTAGACGCTTCTGAAAAGCTTTCTGACAATCTGTAATATAGCAGGAAGAAATTTCTTTTTTTGTGTGTGCTTTAAAAAAATACACACTTTGTACTTACACTGCTAGTACCGTCCTAAGTCAGTGTAATAGCTGCTCGTAGGGCGCTGTAGGCGCTTTAGTGCGCGGGGGCGGCCTCACGAAGGCAGGGACTTGGTGCGCTTCAGCCGTGCGTCCTCTGCAGGCGTGGTGTTGTGCTGGGCTTGTGCTTGGCAAACAAGCAAGGAGAAACCAATTTATAGTGTGTGTGTGTGCGTGTGCGTATGCGTGTGTGTGTGTGTGTATCCTAATCCAACTCGTCAGTTGTAAGACTCACCAGCATCTTATGTTCACCAAGAAAAAATAAACACTTGTGTTTAAACTCAAACACAGGGCCTTGGCAATAGTCCTGTGTGAATTGTGATTCAATCTTAGGAAACTTTTATTACTTTGAAATTTGTTTCACCCATTTCAAGGGAGTATTTATGTAGCAGTTTTTTTTTCCTTCCGGTTCATTGCTTGATCTGTGATAGGGAATCTTTTCTATGTACTTCAGCAGTAAAATATAAATCTGCTTCCTTAATTTGTGGGAATTTTCTTAATTCCTATAAAGAAGGTGGGGGAGGTTGTTTCTTCATTGACAGATATTTGCTTCTCTAATACCAAGTTCATGCTGTGTTGCTCTTTTTCTGTGCCTTCCTGCCTCCATAAAAACTTAATACTTTTTATTGAATTTTAACATACAGATGAATTTACAGATCTTAAGTATGTATCTTGGTCATCATTTTCAAATCAAATACACCCATGTAACAAGTAGTATCTACATGAAGAAGCAGATGTTCAGTGCCCTAGAAGGCCCCTCATGCCCTCTGCAGTTTCTGCTACTCTCTTGACTTCTAACATCATAAGTTAATTTCACCTGTTTCTGAGCTTTATGGAGGTGAGACCGTATATTGCGCACTCTGTCGTGTCTGACTTCCGCGTCTTAACTTTCTATTTGAAGAGTCACCATTATTATTGCTAGGATGTATTTGTAGTTTGTTTTGTAGTATTCCATTCTGTGAATATACCAGAATGTGTCCAGTCTTCTGCTGATGGTTAGTTTCTAGTTTTGAGCCAAGAGGAGTAGTGTTGCTATAAACTTTCTTGTATGTATCTTTTGGATGTATGAATGCCTTTCTGTTGAGTATACATGTAGGAGTGGACTTGGCTTGGAACATGCATGGGACCAGCTTTAGTATACATTTCCAAAGAGTTTTCCAAATGTATTGTTTCATTTACACTCTCACTAGCAGTCTGTGAGAGTTCTGGTTACTTGTGAGCACTTTGTTATTTCTTTACTATTGAATTTAAATTTTTGATAGATATTATACACAGGATTTCTTTGGTTTAAATTTAAATCAATAAGGGTATTTTAAGTGGCAGTTAACTCAGCACACTTAGTGCCAACACTGTTCCTAAATTAGGAGAGTTGATATTAACAACCCCCACCTTTAAGGTTGTGCGTGTGGAGGCTGTAGATGACTGCCACCTGGTGGTCAAATATTGTAGGACCGTATTTTCACGTTTCTGAAGTCAATTCGTCTTATAATGTGAAGAAAAGTGCATACTAGAATTGTTAAACTTGAATATGTTAAATGGCGATAAATATAGTGGAGTAAAATAAAGCAGCAAAAGGGAGTATCTGGCAGGGGTGCTCGCCTTTTCTATGGTAACCGTATAGAAGAGGATCATTTGAGCAGACACCTGAAAGATGTAAGGGGACAAACTGTCTGCGGGGGAAGACTCTTCCAGGCCAAGAAATAGGAAAGTACAGAGGCAGGAGAGCACTTGAGGTTTTTAAGACATGGCTAAGAAGTTAGCATGGCTGGAGTGGAGTGAGCAGGCCAGGTTTTGCTGGGCACGTGTGACAAAGCAGGGCCAGCGAACTGAGCACCTGGCAGCAGAGGAACTGACCCAGAGAGACAGGTGGTAGTGGAAGGCCGGATGGCATAAGTGTAAGATTTTGGAAGGGATACAATTATAGGTTACGCACAATTAGGAGCATCTGGTGGACGGGCATCCTCGATTTACTCATTTTCCTATATTCTTATGTCCTGGCACAATACTTTACCCAGAAAAGGCCAATAAATGTTTACCGCATTGAGTAACAAGAGTAATCCACCTTTGACAGGTTAGATGGTGGAGATGTGCCTGCAAGTTATACATCAGAGTGATGGTTTCTTCTAAGATATATTTAGCATAAAATAATTACTGGTGAAATATATTATCCAGCTTCAGTGTCTCTGGCTTCAGCTAGCCATGCCATCCAAACCATTTTGTTGTTTTTGGTTCGGGAGGAGGTTATAGCCTTAACATGATTAAAGGATCATTGGTAATAACTAAAGTGATTGAAGCAGTGAGAATGGAAGGAACCGAATTCTCTGAAGTGGATTTGGTACATGCACAAGGGGCAAGTTATAATGAACCCACTTGTATCCATCTTTAACGATTACAAAATTAATTATTAGATAAGCTTTTAAAGGGTAGTTTTATAACTTTTATTAAAAAATTAAAAATCTCATGGTGGGAGTAAGAACAGTGATAGCTAATTCATGTGTGCTTTTTAATACATAAAGGGTATTAATTATTAAGTACTCATAATTCAAGTAGGGTGCTGGCTGCAATATCTGTATTGTTTCTTATTCTGATAACAATGCTATAAGGTAAGCGATATGCCTGTTTTATTAAGGAAACAGGTTCAGGCTGAGGAACTTGCTCTGGGCTGTAAAGCTAGTGGTGACTCATGAGACCGCTGTCCCAGAGCCCTGCTCTTTTGCAGCGTCTTGTTGCTTCCCTGTGTCACACTCCTTCAGCTGATGGAATGTCCCCTGGAGTTAGGTCTAGCAGAAGTCAGTGGTGGGCCTCATAATTGAGGGAACAAAGTTCTAGAGCGTGTATTTTTTTAGGGAAAGTATGTAACAATTTATCAGAGCCATAAATTTATGCTGGAATTGAGATTGCCTGAGCTCTTCTTTAAAAATAAAAAGATTTTATTGATTTATTTTTAGAGAGAGGGAAGGGAGGAAGAAAGAGAGGGAGAGTGACATCGTTGGGTGGTTGCCTCTCATGCGCCCTCTACTGGGGACCCGGCCTGCAACCCAGGCATGTGCCCTGATTGGGAGTCGAACCAGTGACCCTTTGGTTCACAGGCTGGCACTCAACCCACTGAGCCACACCAGCCAGGGTTGCCTGAGCTCTTTTTAAATCTTTGGGGAAAAATTGACATGAACAGTACAAATAGTCATTTATGAGATACTATCCTGAGTGACTCTCAAAGTTTATGTTTCTGTTCAATTGTGACTGAATGAACTAGCTTTTCATCTTTGCAGGTGTGAGTCTGTGACTAGGGAGTTGGCTTCTCTTGATGATACCAAGTTATGTTACTCCGTGTGACATCGCATTGTGTTTAGGGTTTTCCAGCTTCGTTCCGGTCAAGTACATGATTTGGAGGGAGACTGAGATAATTGACATGTGCAATTATTTTACCAGGGAAGAAGAGGATCCTCTGAAAATATGTAGAAGTATTATTTATCTCAGCTCGGGATAGGGTGGTTAGTAAAGGTTTCTACCAGTGAGTAATTCCTGAGTCGAGACATGAAAATGAATAGAGGTGAATGAAACAGGGGAAAGAAGAGTTTATTGGGCTCAGGAATAAATACTACTCACAAATTCAGTATGCAGTTCCTGAGAGAGTTAGCTCTCTTGTATGTTTTGAGAAAGTTGGAACACCTTTTATGAAGTTTTAGCTGTGTTTCTTGTGAACACACATTTGTTATTGAGCATTAAGAACAGTGATAGCTAGTTTGTGTGTTTTGCAAATTTTTTATTTTTGTGTATTTCTTCAATTAAATAGGTATGAAGTGAGCTGTTATTGGTCATTGTTATAAGGAAATTGTTCTGGTAATAAATAATAATTTTACATTCACTGTGGGTAGTTAATGGGCCGTGAAATTTTTAACTGTATGTATATCCTGACATTCTGCCACTGTGAATTAGTGAGTATGGTTTAGGTCCCTAAATGTTGTAGGTACTTGAGTAATTTGTCCTTTCTAGAAAGCAGACTAGTGTGTCTAGATAAATATGAATAAAAATCATTTTATGGGTTGTTTACAATAACATTATTGAGCAATAAATCTTTGAATGTGTGGCAGACTGTGTCTGCCAGCATCTGAATGCAGCAACTCGGGACTTACTGCTCATCGCCTGGCAGCTATTTTATAAAAGTATAAAGGAAGGCCACTGTAAGCAGACTGACAATAGCTCTATTGTAGTCATAGAGCTGTGTTATTGTAGTGGCTTAGGAGAGAAACCCGTCTTTAGCCACATGAAATAACTTCAGAAGACTACTGTTCACTCCAAAGGTTTTTAATTTATTTTAGGGTGAAGTATTTAAGAATACTTCATACAACTACTGCCTTCAAAATCTTATCCTTCGTGTAATACAGCTCTCAGATATATTCCCCAAGTCTTTACTTTTTTCTGCTTCGGAGAGCAGTGGATATTCATGCTTTCTCTGGGGCTTATCGCCGACAGTGAGATTCTGAGGCTGTTTTGTATTCCAGAGCACACGCACTCCGTCGGAGGGGGCTTACGCCCAGGCCAGGGAATGGCTGCCTTTTCGGGTGGTGTATTTTGAAGGACAGGAGGGGCCCCCGCTCCTGTTACTGAGGCTTTAGGGCCTAAAATTACCTTCATTTGATTTGTAAGATGCTGTATTTTCCCCATTATTGGGTCTTTTAAAAATTAGTTTTATTACTTTTTGTTGAGATATATATAGCACGTTAAAGGGCACAAATAATCAATCGTCTGATGACTTTTCAAAGGGATCAGTGCAACCAGGTTAAGAAATGCAGCATCAGCAGCTCTCGTGTTTTCCCTCTAGTTACTTCCCGCTCCAAAGGAGCACTGTTGTCCTGACTGTTAGCACCAGAGATTTGTTCTGGTAGTTCTTGAACTGGCAGGTTTTGAAAATATGGCATATATTCTTTGCTTAATATAGTGTTTGTGAGGGTCATCCATGTTGTTGCATGTGGTAGTTCACTAACCTGAAACCGTTCAGTGGCCCCGCACCTCATACCCAGTAGGTGACAGCTGCTTCGGCAAGGCACAGAGGTCTCTCCTCTGGTCCCGTCTCCCCCGCGCCCTGTGTCCTGTCACTCCTGTGTGTGCTCCAGCAAACAGAAGTTGGAATCCAGTAGGCTCGAGGTGCTTTGAGGGCATTGTTTCTGTGTTGGTTCTTAATAACTGTGTCTTAATTGTTGAATAAATAAATAGATTATCAGATGATTAAGGATATATGGCCCTTTTAATGACTATAATTAATAAGCAGAGCTGTTTTAAAATACCATTATCAGCCACCCCTGTTGTGTTAATCGGAGTATCTTCTTGGTTGACTTAAGTTTGCAATTTAATACAGTCATGAGGTCTTTGGTTTTCAAAAACAAAATGATCTATAATCTAATTGAAAGAACTGTAAACAAGTTAGAGTCCTCCTAATACATGCTTTCGTTTCCATCAACAGAATCCAACGTGGCGGAGTCTGGATTTCGGGATAATGCCGGACCGTCTTGATACGTCTGTGTCCTGTTTCGTGGTGAAGATATGGGGTGGGAAGGAGGATGCCTACCAGCTGCTGATCGAGTGGAAAGTTTGCTTGGACGGGCTCAAGTACTTGGGTCAGCAGGTAATGCCGAGGCTGCGTTCCAAGTAGCTGTCTTCTCTGTGTTAACCTCTTCTTCGGACACGCATTTTATGATTGTTTACATAATTATAGAAATTTGGAGCAAGTATAAAAAAAGCTTTAGTTGAAAAGCTTATGAAGAAGGACCCTAATCTGCTGATTTAAAAGGGATTTTGTGGGGTTTTTTGTAGGAAAGAATATGCTTTTTCATAGCACAAGGCTTCTTCTGTCTTACTGGAGCTCTTCCCCCCCAGAATCTGAAACTTAAGTTGAAAATGAGGAACAAGGAACGTACACTATTAATATTAAACACCTTCCTTTATGACCAGAAGCACTGGGGTGTTCTAGGAATAAGAAGAGCTAGTTACTGCTTTTTGGGCACAGGGATGGCACATGCCTGGCTCGCAAACTGCTGCCCATTCCCCGTGCGGGATGTGGCTAGGTGATCACAGCCCTCTTCCAGCCGAGCTCAGGAGCAGCGCCACAGCCCTTTCTGACACAGTGTTCCAGGATGCAACTAGCATGCATTAGGACTGCATGTGAAACGAAATCTGTTTGCATTCCTAGACATAGCTTATTACAGTTAATATTAATGGCAGCCTTGTGAAGGTTGATATTAATTGCTCTTATTTCCCAGATAGGAAAATTGGTCCTCAGGGAATTTAAGAAACTGCTCAAGATTACACAGCTAGCTGGAGCTAAATTCACTGTCTTTGTGCTGCAGCACACTGCTATATGCCTGTGGTCCTTGGTAACCACCCCTCCCCCCGCCACTTTACCTTGGAATGCATGCCATTTTGGTTTTGTGGTGCTCGTAGCACTACTGTTGAAGGTAACCCTAAAATGTTAGTCATGTCTGCAAACATCCCTGATGTCTCTCCTGCCCTAACTTCAGAGTGTCAGCATTCAGGTGTTGTCATACAAAGCTGGTGCTGTTGGTAGAACAGAGAACAAAAGAAAGAGAAAACGTGTTTTTTAAGCCAATTAGAAACAATATTATTGTAGAAATGAAAAACTTACCTATGAAATAGGTATAACAACTTATAGGGTACTAGAAAATCAGACAAAATAGAATTAATTACAAATTTTTAGAGGAAAGTAAGACTAAAATGTATGAGGATAATAATTAGATTCACTCAGATTCATTGGTCTGCTTTCTACCAGGCATTGTTCTTAGTGTTAAGGATCCAAAGATAAGAGGAGATTGTTAAACCACAGGTGGCAAACACAAGGCCCTTGGGCTGAATCCAGCCCTCTACCTTGTTTTATCTGGCCTGGTACCTGATTTCTACCCGGCAGCAGCGCCGAGCTCCTTGCCCCTAGTTAAGGAGTAGTTACATTTATACAGTCCTAAAATTATAGTTGGCCCTTTGAAGGCAACTGTAAGACTGATATGGCCCCTGGTGAAAATGAGTTTGACACCCCGCCGTAAACTGATAACATATGAATTGCTACGTGGAAAGCTATGGGAGTACATGAAAGAGGTGTTTAGACAAGGCTGGGTAGAGTCAGGGAGGGCTGACTGTGGAATGCAATTTTTGTTTTTTTATAAATTAGGTTTGTTGAGGTGTAATTTACATACATTTCAGTGAATTCGAAAAATGTATAAAATTGAGTAATTACCACCACAGTGAATAATGCCTCTATGGATATTTAAATAGAGGTGTTTTGTTGATACATGTTGTCATTTTCCTTGAGTAAATACCCGGGAATGAATTTATTGTCCTAATGGTAAGTGTATGTTGAAATTTATAAATTGCTTTACTGCTTTCCAAAGTGACTACCATTCTCCTTTCTCGTCAGCATGGTATAATAGTTCCATGTCTATGTAGGTACTTGTTATTGTCAGTCTTTTAAATTTTAGCCATTTGAATAGGTTTGAAGTGGTATCTCATTGTGATTTAATTTTAATTTTCCTAATGATGAAAGGATGTTGAGCATTAAAAAAAAGTGTATTTGCCATCAATTTCTCTCTTGTGTGCCCATGCTGTTTCTTTTCTCTCTTTTGCAAAGTGTTTGTTCAGATCTTTTGCCCATTTTTAATTTAGTTTAAACTCTCATTATTGAGTTGTAAAATTCTGCATGTATTCTAGATATGAGTAACTCCTGTATAAGATGTGTATTTCCGGATATTTTCTGCCTGTTTGTAGCTTGGTCATTTCATTTTTTAAAGTGTCATTAAAAAAACAGAAGGTTTTAAATGTTGATAAAGTCCACTATATCAGTTTTTCATTTTAGGTTTCATTCTTTTTATGTCTTCTCTAAGACATCTTTGCCTAACCCGAGGTCAGGAAGATTTTCTCCTAAGCAGTTCTTCTTCTAGAAATTTTATAGTTTTATGTTTTACATATATGTCTATTATCAATTATGAATTAACTTTTGTATAACTTTTGTATAAAGTGCAAGGTTCATTGCTTATCATTTGGGTGGATTAACATTTGTTCCTGTTTCTTTGTTTAAAGCCTTCATTTCTGCATTGGTTTACCTTGTCACCCTTGTTGAAAATCAGTTGTTGAAAATTATTTGTGTGGGTCTATTTCTGGACTCTTCACTGATCAATATGTCTTCCCCTATGCAAATACCATGTTATCTTTTTAAAAAAGATTTTATATACCCCGTTTTTCAGACCATAAGACATACCTAGGTTCTAGAGGAGGAAAGTAGGAAAAAAATTTTCAAGAAAAAAATGTGGTAAAATATTCAATAACATAAATAGCATAATATGTCACCAATGTAAATGTAAACAGAACTCAACAGCAGCATTAACAGCCATTATTCCTCCCAAATTTGGGTGGGGGGAGAGAGAAAGAGAAAGTGCGTCTTTTTAAAAAAAAATATTTTATTGATTATGCTATTACAGCTGTCCCATTACCCCCCTCCATCCCCCTCCACCCTGTACACCCTCCCCAACCCACATTCCCCGCTCTAGCTCATGTCCATGTGTCATAAGTTATTTAGCTTCTACATTTCCCATACTATTCTTGCCCTCCCCCTGTCTATTTTCTACCTACCATTTATGCTACTTATTCTCTGTACCTTTTACTCCTCTCTCTTCCTCCCATTCCCCTGTTGCTAACCCTCCATGTGTTCTCCATTTCTGTGGGTCTGTTCCTGTTCTAGTTGTTTGCCTAGTTTGTTTTTGGTGTGATTTTTAATAATTGTGAGTTTGCTGTCATTTTACTCTACATGTTTTTTTATCTTCTTTTTCTTAGATAAGTCCCTTTAACATTTCATAAAATAAGGGCTTGGTGATGATGAACTCCTTTAACTTGACCTTATCTGAGAAGCACTTTATCTGCCCTTCCATTCTAAATGAAAGCTTTGCTGGATAGAGCAATCTTGGATGAAGGTCCTTGCCTTTCATGACTTGGAATACTTCCTTCCAGCCCTTTCTTGCCTGCAAGGTCTCTTTTGAGAAATCAGCTGACAGTCTGATGGGAACTCCTTTGTAGGTTACTGTCTCCTTATCTCTTGCTGCTTCTAGGATTCTCTCCTTCATTTTTACCTTGGCTAATGTAATTATGATGTGCCTTGGTGTGTTCCTCCTTGGGTCCAACTTCTTTGGGACTCTCTGAGCTTCCTGGACTTCCTGGAAGTCTATTTCCTTTGCCAGATTGG
>PVIA01000906.1:0-31502 GCA_004024845.1 Tonatia bakeri
ATTGTTAAAAAAAAAAAAAAGGAAATATAATCATAAGTGCCTTGTAAAAAATATGAAGGTGGTAGACATATCCTTTGTTAATCTTGTGGTTGAGTTTTCAACATATTGAAATTATTTAATGAACTTTACCAATAGAAAATTAATTATGAAAACAGAAGAGTGTGGTGTATTTTAGATTATATATGTTTGGGAAATATAATTTTATGTAAATTTATTTAGCACTCTTGAAAATTATAATAAATTACCTTAATAAAAAAAGTTTCAAGCATAGGAAAGCATAAGAAAATGTCACTTGGCCAGTAATACTCCATTATCCTATTACCCCTCCCTGTATACAGAGTAACCACTGTTTCATCCTAATGTGACAATGATTTTGTGTTGCTTTTATAATATTACCTTCTGAGTTAACAAGGTTTTCATGTTTTTCATCTTTAGTTTTGGGAATAGAAGAGTTTACAAAACAAGTGTGACTTTGGGCATCCCCTTTTGCAGACATCTACTGAGAGAATTTAACTTAGATCCAAATCAGGGTTTTGTAAGTACTGATATGAGCAGTGATCTAGAAATGCTTATTCAGCATAACTATTATGTCTCATTTTCTGTTGTAAATATTCAATTTAAGGGCTGATGCTGCTGTTTGTTAAGTTCAGGGCTGATGGATACTACAGACGTATATGCTAGAGATACTGGTTTGGATATTTGCTAATCATTACTAAAGCTTGGTGCAGGCTGAGAGTTGTTTTGGTTGGCTCTTTGGTCTTTGTGATGACGCAAACACAATAAAAGAAACTATGTTTCTGATTCTTAGTGTGTCATCTGCTCTTTTGGTCAGCTATTTTATCCCTTTATGCTAGTTGCTGCTGCATTACATTTTGGCCTTCAGATCTTTTTTTTTTTCAATTTCCAGGAAATTAAAAAAAATAAAAATTTTTTTCAACATTTCAGGAAAACCATAATTCTGCATATTGTTTTTGACACAATTTATTAACTTATTAACTATATCCTATTAAAATTCTAACATGGTCGATACATTGATAAATACAGCTTCATCAGTTGTTATTTGTAATTACAGAAACATGATAAATACTTTAGATTTATCAAAAACAAGACATGCTATTTTTAAAGAAAACCTAGACAATGTATTTTGGAGCTATTCAGTTGGAACCCTGAGCAGACCTGCTTTCCTATAAATCATATTGGAAGGCCAGATCCTTGTTCTCCCTAACCCCATCATAGAAGCTGAACATCTTCTTGTTTATTACAATGATATAATTTTCTAGCTATTCCCAGGTTTCAAGGACACTACTTTGAAGGTATCTAACAACCATAGGAGAGTGTGTACTTTCGAATCAAGGGATTTTTTTTTTTTTTTTAGTTTACTGATTCTAGGGGCTCTATAACACCCTCTTTAATAATATATAGTGGCAGAGATAAATGTCAAAACTTACCATTCCTGTTCATATTTCCATAGCTAAACACTTTGGTTTCTCATTTTAATGTTTTTAGAGTATAAATTACTGTTCACCACTCTGTTCCCAGTATCTAAAAAAACATAGTAGAGAGAAGACTCAATACACAACAATTGAAAGAGTAAATGAACATTTAATGAGATATTCAAACCTCTTGACAAGGGGTGAGACATATCTTCCTAAATTTGAAAACTACCAGGTTAACTTTCTCAAATGGCATAGTAATTATGAGCTAGGACATATAAAACACCAGAAAAACTTAGATGTTATCTAGGTCATTAATCTCTGATAAATGTTATTTGATAGCTCTCCCATATTGTTATAACAAAGCAAAGAAGGCATTAGCCCAAGATTTTGCTGCATAGTTGCACACTCATAAATTGCTGTTTAGGCTCCCTTTACTATCAAGGAATGTCTGTTCAGTTTCCAAAAAATAAAACATCCATGCTGCTTTCAACAAGCAGGCCTTCCAGAGGATTTGGAGAATACCCTTCTCTGCCCACTTATTTATTCCCCTGCTTTCATTAATGGCAGCCACTACTTATACAGCCTTTTCTTCCCACAACTACTCTCTCACCACATCCACTTGCAAAGTCATAGCCCAAATTTGCACTGAAATAAATTTCATTATCAGTATCACAGCAAGTTCTTCTATTAAGTTTTCTTACTGGTATATCACTTATGCCTATTTCCAATGTGGTCTGAAAACCTATTTTTCTTCTCATCACTTTTATGTTGCAACATATAAAGGAGCAGTCCCCAACCGTTTTGGCAACAGGGACCAGGTTTTGTGGAAGACGATTTTTCCATGGATCAGGGTGGGAGGGTTGGTTTCAGGATGATTCAATCATTGCAACATTACATTCAAGCTTCCCTCCCACTGTGGGGTCCTGTTTTTAACAGGCCCAGACCAGTACTGGCCCACAGCCCAGAGGCTGGGGACCCATGATTTAAATGATACATCTTTAAAGAGCATTATGATTTGAATATAAAAAACTATGTAGCAATAAGCTTTAGTCCCATATTTTCCTATTCTATTCATCATTTCCTTCATGAATCTGAGTAACACATATACATATGAATTAAAAGCTCTCACACAAGTTATAATCATTGCATCAGGGACTACTACTAGCTGAAGTTGCATGATTTTGCAAAGAGCACAGAGGCAGAACAATTTTTATGGCAACTAATTGGCTCATCCTTATGACATATAAATAACTTGAGTAATTTTATTTTCTGTCAGCTCTATTGCCACCAGTTAGAATAACTTCCACAAGTATGGAGCTACTATATCAGTCAATGAATATTAATGGAGAAGGCAGTAACATTAATATCTCTTTTAATGCTTATAGGTAAAATAAACTCTTCTTACTCAATTCATTAAGTTATCATCAATATTTTAGATATAATTCTATGAAAATAGTAAAATAAGTATTTTGATTCTCTCTCTTATTTTCTTTTTTCCTTCTTTTTTTAAAATTATTTTATGTGGAGAGTAAAATGGTCTTCAAAACAGAAACCTCAGCTAAGAGTTATATAAATTTCTGCATAAATATTAACCTATTAATAGTTTTATACTTGTGCAAGATGCTTGCCAAAAATCATGAAGTGATTTACCACATTGATCTATGGTTAACCCATCTGTAAATTTTATCATCCTATAAATTTCCCATGTGCCCAATTATTTCCCCACAGCAGTGTTCGTCTGTCTTGAGACACTCGATTAACAAACATTCCCAGGAGACTGTACACTTTCTGATTGCAACAGAAAGAAACGAAAAAAGAATATTTGGAGCTAACAGGGGAATACCAGGATATGAAAACTCTTACGCTTATTATTATTGTTATTATCATTGAGGCTATGTACAGATCAAAATTTAAAAATACAATAAAGGCTTCAGAAAGAGATAACAATAAAATGAGGGAAAGATTTTAAAGATTATTTACTCCTATTAAAGAAAGTTATAAGTCTTTAAGTCAAATTGCAAATCACAAAACAAGGTCAGTCTCAGCTCTTGCTTTGGTATAGGGACCAAAAGAGAGAGAGAAAGAAAAATAGAAATCAGTACCAGTAAAGTTCAGGCACTAACGGAAACTGAGAGACTAAAAAAAGTAAGTACTGACCAAAATTCACAAACATTCTTCCTGGTTACTTAGAAAAATATAAGACTGAGAACTGCTTGGTTGTTCTGGGGGCCCCCCGACATTAAATGAGAGTAGCAATCAAGCAACAATTTTGAAGCTCACTTCTTTTATTCCATCTTTAGATAGATCAAAACCTTGGGATAGGTGTCATGAATAAATGTTAAACAGCATTGTCTCATTATGAAAATTTGAGATTTGTAGTTGACTTTTTGTCTATTGAAGAAGAATGAGCTTCTTGGTTATTAGAGATATTTCTAGATGACTCTGTGAACTGATATCTGGCATATGGTAGATTTTTTAAAATGTAATTTCAATGAATTAGCTACATTGATGATATTGTTATAAAGTAGATGAAAATATGCCACCCGCAAATATGCTAGTCTGGCTGGCACAAGGATTAGCTGGAGCTTAAGACAATTGAGAATCAACAACTGCAGAAAGAGACTTTCTCTGCACTCCCCTTATCTGCCGAAAAACATATCCTCCAAAAAAAATTAAATTGTCATAAGTCCCCTTCGTGGGAATTGTATTGACCAGGGGAAATGGACTCTATTAAAGGGAAGGAGATAAAACTGGTACCAAGACAGACACTGCCACAGACATCATATCTCCCATCTATTTCCTAAGAGCCCATTTATCTTTCCTACAAATTATTTGCTTTCCCATAGGTAGCCTTTCTCCCAGTCCCTTTCCCCTATTAAAACCTAATAAATTTGTATTTCTTTCTGCTCTTATGTTTTCTGTTTTCAGTTTAATTAACAGGCCCCTCAGCTAGTAAACCTAAGAAGATTGGGGAAGATTTTCCTCTTGTAAGTTAAGAACTCAGAAAAATTGTTTAAAAAATGAGTAAACTGTGTACACCAGTAAGTGATAAACCATTTGTATGAAAGCTTTGCATATAAATTTTGTTCATATTTGTATTTTCTTTTTGGAATAATTCTGCAAAAATAACTATAGAAAACACATCTTGCATTACTTCTGTTTTATGGAATAATGGTTTCCAAGTGTAATCTAATTATTTCATCTTAATGACTTCAAATTTCTGTACACCTTTCACTAAACAGGAATTTTAATTATAGTAGCATTTATGGAAATTTAGTTTCATCAGGCGTATGCTAAATGATTTCTTCAATTATGTTTGAGTTAACCACATGCTCAACTCCACAAATAACACACTAATTTAGTGACAATATTGTTCGTTCTAGAGGCCTATGAGAATTAAACAAGAGAGGCAGTCTTGAAGGAAGATCACCTAGCTATTAATACTAAACATAGCCAATGCTGATGAGTCCTAGAAGTAATTTAGTCCACTTTCAGTAGTGAGTATTAATACCCTGAATACAACTTTAAATAATTTCAGTTGAGCTTTTCAAATCTGAATTTGCCTGTGTCTATTCTAATGTCCAAAACATCTCTTTCCTACAGTACTTTACCTTTCAGTTTACATCCAATCATTTTAAATTATAACTAAAGATATGAAACCCCCTTTTAAGTGTTGTGAATAAGATTAAAACCTTGTGAGTGTGCAGTAGGTAATAAGTAGTATAATATATATGTCACTGTCCAAACACCGGCTTTGGTACAGCTAAATATTGGAAACTTTATTATTTGCCCCTAATGTCATCTTGAGCAAACATTCTAAGGCCACATTGTTTTCATCTATAAATGAACTAATCACCAAAGAGCACAAATCCTTATACAATGTTGACCATCACGATCATTACCAAGAAGTACATTAACTGTAACAAATTCAATTCATATTCACTCATTTAACTCACACATTGTCATATATTTACATAATTTTTATATTAGGTCTATAATCCAGCTTTGGAGACAACTCCAAAGGGACTGAAAAAAGACTCAATGACGATCACATTTGTATTTCTGAATTGAAACATGTGACTCTTTAGAGCAACAAATTGCTTTACCTTGTTTTAGGTCATGATTTATATACACAATGCAGTTGCTTCAAAGTTATGAAAAACGTTAATATTTTGGGCTTTATGACTTTCATAATCATGAATAAGTAGTGTATCTATATCATTTCTTTCAAAATGGGACACTTTTGAGAGTGAAAATGCACACCATTAATGCTTATGCCAGGACTACAGTTGGTTACTGGCTGCCTCAGGTAAGCCAGGGTGGAGGGTCACGTAGAAAGACTGGTGATATATACTGTCAAAGCATTGTTTCTGGCAGTTTTGGAAGTAATATTGCTAAATTATACTTATTTATTCATTTAAAATATTTACTTTTCTATCTACTTATTTATTTATGCTACAGCCTGGTTCCAAAATAACCTCTTTTGTGTCATTTTGACCACCACTAAGAATAACAGCTTATCGATAAACCCTGATCCACAGGGGTTCGATTCTTAGGTTCTTTTACTGATATATTCGATTCAACTGAGCTAACCCACAGCAGTTCCAAATAACTTTACTTTTCAAATTAACTTTGGACTTACGGATTGGAGTGTTCTCTTTTATATAAATATTTCCATTCTCTAAGAGACACTACCAAATTTCAGTATGTATGTCTTCTTCCCCCACACCTAATTTTTAATTTTCCCATTCAAGCCACTCAATTCGGCACACATGACTCATGCTCACTGTAAATTCGAGCATATTGTGAAAAACTGACGTAGGTGGAGCCCCTTGAAAACAGGACCAGAGCAACCATTTCAGAGCAAAGGCTGTATATCTCACTTCTTGGCCCTTGGGAGTGTTTGGCCTGGACCGGACTTTTAGGCTCGGCCGAACTCACCCTGTCTCCCACACAACTACTCAGAAAGCTGACCATGAGAACTGATGATTAAGAACACCTCTCTCTGAAGAGAGGATCGATAACCAGCCATGTATAGCTAAAGCAGAACTCAGCATTTCAGCACCACCAGGGATGTCTTTACTCTATTCATGTAATTATTTGTTTCCTTTTTCAAAAAATAAAAATCACTTGCTATCACCATGTAATCAAGGCACTATTTGGTTTTCTGTCTGAATCTATGTTACCCAAGTTGCAATTCTTTGACACCAAATAAATGTTTATACTCCTCATTCCAGCTTTTTTTATTTTTAGGTTGACAATATCATGTTTGATTGATTGCTAGGCATGAGTCTATTAATGTTGAATGTAATATTTCATAAAAAAATTTTAAATTCATTCCAAAACCATTAACTTTTGGCTTTTTATTAATCTCTTTTAAAATTAGTTCAATTCAGTAGGGAAATTTCAGTATTTTAAAATATCAGATCATTGATTAATATCATTTTTGTAGAGGTTAAAATTTCCATCTTAATGGTCTATGGAACAAAATCTTGCAACATCACTCTATCAAAAAAAAAACTTGCCAGGGGCAAGGTTTTTTTTTTTTTTTTTAATTCTTGTGCTTTGATTTAAAAAAAAAAACCTGGCCCCATTGCCCTTTGCTCTTTAAATTTTATATCTCAACAGTGTTTTGAGGCAGAACTTTCAACAGTGTGCATAATTCTTCCACAGCCATGGAGCGGTATATTCCGTGCATACCTAGGATCCTATAAAAGCTGTCTCAGAAGATAGATTTTGTAGGGTTCATTTTCAGTATGATGGGTCTAACTTGCTGCTTGAAACTGACAATTCTGTGCCTAATTGGGCATGCAGTTACACTTGAACACATTCTAGCATTTTTCTGTGAATATCTCAGACAGTGGAAAGCCCCAGGGCACTGAGCTGGATGGGAGCAATGTAAGGAAATTTGGCAAAGCCTTGTAAGTCTCCATTGACTATCTACTCCAGGTGCTATGCCCATTCTATATTTCCTGCCCTTTTTGTATCTGCATATTATTTTTCAAACAACAATAAAGAATAATGTAACAAGATAATGTCTTCTGTTTGTAGAATAAGTATTATTAAAGATGTACCTTTCCTATATTTTCTTATTTTTTAAACATGTAAAGTGTACTCAGAAGTGCACATATAAAATTTGGTGAATGTTTTAGGCTCTTGAATTTTAGGTAGCAGTAACAGAATTGTTTGACATGAGACTTCATAAAAGAAAGGGAAGCTTTATTTCAGTTTGACTCCAAGACTGACAATCTGAGTCTATATATATGCCATTTGACATTTAGGCTCATTTTGTTCAGTGTTAGTTGCAAAACTACAAAGCATTTGATTATTCTCTGCAATCACTTTGATTAAGTGTTTTAATTCACTGGAAGAAAATGGTAATAGCTATTATAGTCCTCCATACATATTTAGCTATTTTAAATTATAAGGAAAAAAGACTGTTCATTGTACATTTGAATTAATCATAAAATATTCAATAGGTGATACATCTTCACTGAAATATGAATATACAAAAATAATATAAATCTTCATAGATGAAGAGAAAGAGGGACAGAATGAGAGTAGATGAGAGATGTCAAAACATTTTTGAAAGATAGAAAGCAGACATATAATTGGCAACGGGTTTATTGTGGTGAAAGTGCTGTGACCTCAATGCCCACAGAAGACCACAGCAAGGAGGAGGAAGCCGATTCTTTCTATAGAATCCCAGAAAAGCTCAGCACCAAGCAACACCAAAAACCTTAAAAGCTAAGGATAAAGTGTGCTTATGACATGGATCATTGCATGGAATCTCTGAAAAAAGAAGCTCAAATACTAAATCTCCACCCCCTCTCCTGCTAATTCATTGAGCTACTCCTTAAATACCACCCACCAAACCCTCCCAAAAAGTCTAAAAATTACTCCATAAAAATAATTGATTAAAATAAACTTAGAACAAAGGAAAATCAGGACCAAAAGCAAAAGTGTTTACATGAGTGCCTTCATATCACACATGGCAAGATTGTTCAGACTAATTTTATTCTTTGGCTACCAGAATATTAACCTAAGGCAAAAAGAAAATGGAGATTTTCTGTGTAAACCAATTGAAAGAAGATAATTAACCACCCCTACACCCCCTTAAAAAACAAGCAAATCAAACCTTGAATGGTATAGCAGACATTACAGGATTTTCAAATGGAAGAGCTAGTCAGGGGGCTGTGAAACTTTTATTGTAGAGGCCCAGACAGTGAACATTTTAGATATTAAAGTCTAAAAAGCAAAATAAAGGTGACTATACAGTCACCTTTCTCTTAAGTAACACGAGAGAAAAAATATTTCCACAAAGTTTTCATAGATGAAAATCCAACCTGAAACATCTATAATTTTATTAGCAAATGCCATCCCAATAAAGTTATTACAAATCCCAATATTATAACACAAATAATAATAATATATGCATATAAGGTGGGCAAAAGTTGGTTAACATAAAAAACGCAATAATTGATAAATAAATAATATGATAATAAACTATATTTTACTTAGTCACAACTGTAAACCTACTTTATACATATATAATGTGTATAATGATAAGCGAAACCATTCAAAAAAAGAGCTAGGGCAGCTATTCTAATGGAACTGCCTTATATGTATGACTCCTAAAGCCTTTGAAAAGTTTGAACTGGGCAAAATAACCTTCAGATTGAGGCAAAAGAACACTGTATTCCAAACAACAGGAAAACAGACCCCCTGATCTGTGCAAAGACTGATGATGATAATGTTCCATAAAATTCACACCAGCACACACAGCCAAAAAGTAATGTAGGTTACTTCACCTGTAAAAATCTCTACCTTGCCTATTAGTGCCCACAGAAATTCCTTCCTTCTATATGTGTAGTAATTTTTCTCCCCTCTCTCATAAAAAACTCTTGCCTTTCCCCCATAATTAAAACACAATTTGGGTTTGTGCTTGAATTAGTGCTTCTCAAATAGCTATCTCAAATAAGTGCTTGTTGACTCTCACTTTGGCAATTATTTTTATATTAACAATATTCTTTATAATACATGTCTATTAATGAGAAGAATGGAATTCATGTTGGGGAGAAAATAGTTCCCTATCATTTAAATCTATTGCAAAAGTTCATCTAATACTAATTTCTAATGCGATTTTATTATACTTCATTTTTGAAAATGTTATTTTATACAGATAGGTATTGCCAATTAATGATGCCAATGTGCAACCCTATGATCTTTGGTATTTTTATTTTGAAATAATTATACATTCCCAAGAAGTTGCAAAAATAGTATAGTTTCTGTGTACCTTTCTTCTATATTCATCCTATAATAATATTTAATTAAATAAGTACCACATCAAAACCAGAAACTTGACATAGATACATTGAACGGATGTTCATATATCACCAGCCTTACATGCACTCACTTGTATGTGTGTATGTGTGTGTGTGTGCCTGTGTTGTTCTGTGCATTTTTATCATAGGTATACATTTGTCCAGCCACCTCCACAGTCAAGAGACAGAACTTTTCTTTCAATTTATAGCGACCTATCTCTGTTCACCTCCCCTTGTCAATTCCTGTTAATTTCTAATCCATTCTCTATAGTGTTGTCATGTGAGAAATGTTACAAAAAAAATAACTCTAGATGAAAAAAGGGGCTCTTTGACAAGTAACCTCTCAGGGTGATCTAATCATAAATTCCTAAATGGACGAGGGCCAGTGGGATATTATTCAGCCACTAGAAAAGAAGAAATCCTTTCATTTGTATGAACATGGATGGACTTTGAGGGCATCATAGCAATGCATGCAATAAGTTCAGGCACAGAAAGACAAATATAGTACAATCTCACTTGTATGTGAAATCTAACATGCTAAACTATAGAAGCAGAGACTAGAACAGTGTTGGGAGGGAGTGGGGGTGGGGGAAATGGGAGATGACTATTAACAGCTACAAGCCTCCAGTTACAAAAGAAAGAAATTCCAGGGATGTAATGTACAGCATAGTGACTATCCTTAATGGCATTGTATTGTGTACTTGAAATTTGCTACATGAGTAAATATTCAACGAGCTCTTCAGAGCAATAACAACAAAATGGTAGTTAAATGATGTGAAGAATGTGGATCTAACCTCATTGTGCTGATCATATCACAATGTACACATGTTTCAAATCATCATGTTGTATACCTTAAAATTACAGTGTCACATGTCAATTATATGCAAATTAATCTGAAAAAGGGAGCTATTAAAATATATGATTATGTTCTCATTATAGAATTGAAGACTTGATCAGGAAAGGGATCTTTCTATTGATAAAGGAAGCCCACTGAGATTAGAGTAATTTAAAGAAACAAAAATTGCCTGACTTATGGAAATTCAGTCAAAATATACAGCTATATTGGCCAACCCACTTCAAGTTTTGTATGCATACTCTCTCCATCACATATCATCAAAATAAAATAATTCTCATTAAAAAAAAAGACAATGAAGCATTATCCAGACTGATGAGAAGTCTTAGCTTTTCAGTGCACTCTTCACTCACAATTTAACAGTTGAATTATTGCTGAGTTCAATTCCTAAGTGTAGCAATACTGGATGATTGGGGAAGCACGGATCCATTAGAAAGCTTTTAGGACACAGAGGATGCAACTACATGAAAAGGAAGGATTGGAAATAAAAGCATGAAGAAATAGTTACAGATTCACTCCCTATCTAAAACAGAAAGTGATGACAGTCACCTTTAGAAGTGTACGTGTCTGAAAAGAAATGGGGCTCTTCTGTATTTTAGGTGAAGGAAAAGGGATGTGAAAATTTAGAGATGTTTTAAGGAAGAGAATCAGGAATTGAGAAATTATGTTCGGTGCCTGACACATACGTGGCCATTAATGCATATTTACTGACTGATTAAAATAATAAGTGCTGTACATTTCAAGAAAAACAGCCAAATTATTATTTAAGGATTATGAAATAATTAGTATTTTTAATAATGTTTTAAAAATATATTTGAGAGCAGATGCATATTCTTTACAGTGTGTTTTCATCATATAATTATTAAGGTGTTCACGGTCAGTTAGTCTTTAGTTAGTGACCCACGGTTCCAATGTTTGCCGCTTAGCAGCTGTGTAATTTTTACGTGGTGAGTAAAAGAGGAGCAGCATCTGTGTGGGTTGTCTCACAATGCACAAGTGTAAAATGTTGGGTAAAATTAATTTTCATTATGCTATATATTGAGCTGACTAATAAAATGTATGGTTTTTTACCTGGATGTTTCAGCTCTACAGTGTTATAAGTCCTTCTAGACTTCATTTTTGTTGTTGTTGTTTAATTAATGCAATCTTAGGAGAAAAGGAGAGAGAGAGAGACAGAGAAACAAAGAAAGACCCAGTAATAGAGAGAGAATGGAAGAAGGTAAGAGAGCCTAAGGCTGTAGGACAGGCTTTGAGAAACTTCTTAAACACAATCTTAAACATAAGTATAGGAGGGGTCAGGCTCAAGTACTATAGTGTCTGCTTACTGACTGACGCCGACACCGCTGGCCAGCGTTATGGATGAGACACGAGACAACTTCACACGGACTACCGAGTCCTGTGGAGGAAAAGGGATGGCATGGCTACTCTCTCAAGGGGAGAATGCTCTGACCCTTGCCTTGACAGACTTTTGTTGGCTTCGTTTTGCACAAGAATACAGGTAAAGCTGATTAATCATTATCAGGCAGTAAGAATCAAACATACAAAGAACTCTGAGGGCCTTCTTTGAGTCAGGGTCAGATAGCTAAAGAGCTGTAAAACTTTGAGGAACAAACTCACTTCTTCCTTGGATCCTTATCATGTAATTGAGAGCATTCTAAACAAAGCAGGTTTCACAGGATTTTACATATTCTTTTTTAGGTCTTATCGCCCTAGGGAACCCGCCCTTTCCAGCACAGGGCTACACCCACCTCCAGCATTGTTTCAGGCTTAAGTCAGACAGGGGAAGTAAGGCAGCCAAGAGATTAGGAGACTTCTTGCCAACAGAATGAGTACCCAAGCTATGTCAAAGCTGAGGGGCTAGGGTCCATCATCCCCTTTTGCTATAGCCCCCCATGTCCTTCCCTGAGGCCTCCACGTGATCATGCCTATTTTAGGTCATTCCCCTCTTGGGGAATCTTACCCATCACTATCTAACTAATCAAGCATTGGGGGCCAGGCAGGGTGAAGTAAAAGGAGCAGAAGCTGCACTCCTGCCAGGGAGATAAGCTTTGTCTCCTTAGTGCCTTATGGTCCCAAGGTTGCTCACTCAGCCTTAGCCATGAGGGGGAGTGGTTACAGCTTCTGAAACCAGACAGGGCAGTTCCCAACAACTGACCTTGATGAATATGGAGTGTAAGAAATTGAGGAGATGTGAAAAGAAAATAAAAAGAAAGAATAATTGTCTAAGTGTTTCTTTCATAAATAGAACTTTTGTGAAATCTCAGGAGTTGTATTTCTATTAAAGGAATTAAACCTTAAATGTACATCAACATTATATAACATTTAAAACCTATAAATAAATGTCTCCAGCTTGAAAAATTATTTTTTATAAAGAGTTATGTACAATCTATGGTTTCACTATGTCAATTTATTAAAAATATTTTGTGTGTAAAATAAAAAATATATTTTGATCTTGCTTCCATGATAATGAAATTAATTATTTTTCCTAATCAGAGTATAAAAATTGCATTGCAATCATATCCCTGTTATTATAAACTTCTCTAGTCTCACCTCCTTCTCTGCCTATAAAGTGTAAAATTGGATTTCCTAATATTAAAAATAAATTGTATTGACTTTATAGAGTGAATATTAATCACTAGTGTGCAGCTCTTGGCATCCAAAATTTAAGATTAAGTAAAGTGACTTACAGTGTCATGGAGTTATTAATTAGTATGTTTGCTCACTCATTATTCACATGACCCAAAGTAGTTTTGATTTCAACCATTCTTCCATAGCCTAATAGTTTGGCTAACTGGGGCATGAACTAACTCCTTAAAGTGGTGTGCATCTATTTCTGAAGCACTGGCTTTAATATAACTTTTCCAAATACTCTCAAATCCAAGAACAAGGCTGCATCTGCCTGATTCACACTTTGGCTCCTGTCCCTTAAGCAATGTTTAGAGCTATGGTTTAAAGATTGAAGAATACTCTTTCATTAGAGCATGTCTTTATATGTCTATGTTTTTTCCATATATCAAATGCAGTGATGGAATTGATGATATTTAAGGTGTTTTGAATCTCCTATGTTTTATAATTCTAGCAATCTCAACATATCTATTATTTTACACTGCCATGTTAACCAACCTATGGGGGGTGGGGAGGAAGAATGAGAAAATGACATTCAGAATTGCTATAGAAACTTTTATTTTACTCACAATGAAATATGCTAAATTTAGCAAAGAAGGAAAAAGGGCACATGGACATAGAAAACAGCATGCTGATTTCTCAGTGGAGGGGGCCTAAGAGGACTAAATGGTAATGAAAAAAATACAATAAAGATTAAATTAAAAATATTAACAAACATCAGAGTTGTTATATTTATATTTCTTTGAGATTTCTTAAGCTTATTCATGCTTTGGAAGTGGTGCTACTAAATAATCAATGTCCAAAATACAATCAAGAGGAGGGATACAAAAATCAAAGGAAATAAATGCATCTATGAGTCAGTGATTACATATCATGGACTGGTTATTATCTATTGGCCAGATTATTATCATTCTACAGAAGAACACGATGGGTTTGCTATGGGAACCTAATGAATGAGAGTCATTTAGCAATTTGAATACTTCAGTTTTTGTCTCTGTCTAAGAACTGAGAAAATAGTAGGGCAGTTTATATAGTAAATTATCTGAAAATATCTTTGATGTTCATTTTCACAGGCTCTGTTATATAAAAAGAAAATACTTTGTTGCAAAGCAGTTTGCCATTATAGCTTTTTTAGTTCCAAGAGCTAATGAAAATCCAGATGTGAAGCACTTTAGCAACAATGACAAAAACATAAAAATATTGTGTGTGGGAAGCTTACAGAGTCAAAAGATATATTAAAGAATACAGCAATTCCTTTCAGAGCCTGCCCCCTTTAGGGTCACTATTATTCCAATTCCAGTTGTTTTCCAGAAAAAAAAACAATTAACCTGTGTTTTCTATGAGGAGCAAAAGAAAAAAAAAATTATTGACATGAAATGGACTCTAAAGTACCTGCATTGCAGCATTTGGCACAAAACATTCTTTCCCATTTTCTCTAAGCTCTTAGCATATTTTTACATATAATTTATGAGAACTGATTAATGATATAGGCTTCACCAGAAATATTATTACTGGTTTTCTCTCCATATCTGACATTAACAGGTTAGTAGAAAAACACTGATCAATTAATTATTAAAGACTTATTTATTTATTTATTTTTAGAGAGAGGGGAAGGGAAGGAGAAAGAGAGGGAGAGAAACATCAATGTGTGGTTGCCTCATGCATGCCCCCAAATGGGGACCTGGCCTGCAACCCAGGCATGTGTCCTGAGTGGGAATCGAACTGGCTACCCTTTGGTTTGCAGGCCAGGCTCAATCCACTGAGCCGCACCATCCAGGGCCAAGAGCTGATAAATTAAAGGTATTGTATAAACTCTAGGAAATGGATTCTTTAACCTTTGTTGCATCTTAGAATTACGAAAATAGATAAAAATTAAAATAGTGATTTCAGCTATCTAACCTGACAAATTAAATCGGGAGCTCCCTGAGTGGAGTTTGGTGTTCTAGTTACAGAGCCTGGTTTCAGAACCACTAAAGTGGGATAAAACTGCACAAAGTTTTATTGTAGTTCGGATTATTGCACTAGTCTTTTCTAATGAATAAAGACATGCAGTTAGATTAACTGATAACAGCTTAATCTTGGAGTTACCATTGATTTAAGAAAGTATGTGTATGTGTTAATTACATGTTTCTCCAATTCTAATGCAAGACACCCTAAAAGGATACTATCAGTAATATATTTATTAAAATATGTTTTAAAAATTATTTTCTAATTAGTGAATTAAGACATTTCACATAAAAGGGCAAATCCCAGAAGTAGATAAACTTATAAAATGTGTTATTTTTATCAATTGCTACTTAAAACCCTATTAAATTTGTCCCTGTAGTCCCATTTGTTTGAGCTCTCTCTTCAACAATTTTAAGAGAATTATATGAAAAAATAAACAGTATGTCACGTTAAAAAATAAAGCTTTGAGTCTTGTATTGATTTCTGACTGATATAAAAACATAGTATACCATGGTTAGAAATATTTTGGGGGTTCTATAAAAAAACACAGTCCTTGATTTCCAGAAATTGATCTGATGCTCTCATCCGGACCTCAGTGTTGTTACAAATTCATCCAACTGGTACCATTAGGCCATATTATTCTCCTGTTGAAGATGAACACTCTCAATCTCACAAAGCACTTACTTCAGACAAGGGCACTATGTAAACCACAAAGTAACAAACACCTTCCTTCCTCACTAAGGGGATGGCTGCTCTTTCTTCTATTTCATCTTGACCCTTCTAGTTTGTTGTGCTTGTGGGTAAGAGATATTGGCTCCCTGTTGAGCACAACCTAGTCAGCATGACTGTTAATTTTAGTACTCCTGATTTCCTAGTTATAAAATGGTACATCATTGCTGTTTAGCTACCATTGTATAAATAACTTGTGGGGTTGAACACTTTGCCATACATACTAATTTCCTTTCCTATGCTACACATCTTTTGTTTGCTCTCCTAATTTTAGTCTTATATATAATTTGCTTTCTAATGCAAACATTAAATTTTTGTGAGAAAAAATAATTATTGAGATCCACAGTGACAGACTTCCTCCAGCTTTCTGACAACACCCAAGTCATAGTAAAGCCCTGCTTCCATAGGCCCTTCCAAAAATTACCCAACAGAAGCCCAAATGTTTAATAGATTCCTGGCAATACTAGCCAACTAAGACATCCCATGGTCCCCATGGTTTGGGTTTTCCCTCACTGAAATGAGGAATAAAGCCACCTTATTTAACCACAAGCATGCACCTAGTGGTCTTTGGCCAGAAGATATGAGCAAGTTTCTGTGGGGGTAGATGGCTGTCTATATGCTGGCCCCAGCAGATGGCACCACTTGATGAATTCATTTTTGACTTTGCACTGGGTGCCTTCTCAACCAATTGAAAATTTATGACAGCTACAGAAAAGATGAGACATGGTACTTCCAAGCAAGCAAGTTTCTATAGAAATAACACTACCAACTTTTATCTAGAAGGTGTTTTGATAAAGTGTGAAATACTACTCAGTGGAGCTGGGCATGAGCAAATAATGATAAAACTTTTAATAACACCAAGAAGAAAAAAAGTCTGAACAGTAATCGTAAATTCTTTGGATGGAGGACACTCTTCCTTAGACACTGCTTGAAAAAGAAATGTCACTTGTATGCTAAGACTTTTCTGTACCTCATTCTGTTTTTCTCTCATTGGTATGTTTTTTCTGTAGGTAGTAATATATTAGAGCAGATTAATTCAGATGTCACTATCTTAGAGCTATTCTACTCCTCTTAGAAGATTTGCTTCTATCTTCTGAAAATCATTATATATTGATTTATAGATTTAATATCAGTAAGAACATTGTTTCTTTGAAGACACCTAATTTTGTCACCTCTCTACTTTACTCCCTACAGTTAAGAAGAATTTTGTGCATGTAATAATGTAGTATAACTTAGGTCTTTGATTTTTTTTAATTAGCTTGATATTTCACTAGACATTTACATAAATTTGTTCTTATAGTACATATCTCAAGTAAGTCAGGTGCTAAGGGGCATAATTAGTTCTTTCAGATTATTCAATCAGAAAACATATAGTAATATTTATTCTAAAAAAGAAAATATGATATGTTTCTTATTTGTCTTTCACTGTGTGCAGCTCTAATTCCATCAACTTTCTATCTTTCTTTGGTCACTTTTTTGTTTGCAAATGAAAACAGGTATTTATTTATTTTTTTTAATTTAACCTCTATTATATTATTTCCATTATGATTTAGTCCCCTTATACCCCCTCCCCCAGCAATCGCCACACTGCTCTCAATGTCCATGCACCCTTTTTCCTTTTCACTCAGCCCCTCCCACTTACATCCCTCCACGCATAGCTGTCACCTTTCATTTGCATGTACTTACACAGTAAGGCTATATAACTGCAAGAATAAAAATGAAAAGAATACACGTATGAAAAGTCAAGCAGGCACGAATTGGTATTCTAATTTTAACACTTGGTATTTTTTTGTGTACAGGACACATATTCTCTAAACTCCAGTACACTCATTTTTAGCCAAGGCAAATTACATTTATAAGGTGAGTGTGAGGATTAAGACCTTTCTGTCTGAGGGAGAGAGAGAGAGAGAGAGAGAGAGAGAGAGAGAGAGAAATCAAATGAATCAGAATCTTCATAGTGCTAGGGAATACATACCTGCCTTTTGACCTGCCAATTCCACTACTAGGATTATATCCTAAGAACCCTGAAATACCAATCCAAAATAACCTAGGCACCCCAATGTTCATAAAAACACAATTTACAATAGACAAATGTTGGAAGCAACCTAAGTGCTCATCAGTAAATGAATGGGTCAAAAAACTGTGGTACATTTACACAATGGAATACTACACAGAAGAAAGAAAGAGCTCCTACTCTTTGTGTCAGCATGGATGGAACTAGAGAGCATTATGCTAAGTGAAATAAGCCAGGCAGTGAGAGACAAATATCATATGATCTCACTTTTAAATCGAACCTAATCAACGAAAGAAAAAAGCAAACAAATTATAACCAGAGACATTGAAATAAAGAACAATCTGACGGTAACCAGAGGGGAGGTGGAAGGGGATAATGGGGGGAAGGAGGGAAAGGTTTTCAGGAACAATTATAAAGGACACATGGACAAAACCAAGAAGGGTAGAAGCAAGGGAGGCAGGAGGGTTTGGCTGGGGTAAGGGGGAATGGTGGGGAGTAAATGAAGACAACTGTAATTGAACAACAATAAAATAATAAAAAAATAATAATCTTTGCTAGGGAACTCTATTGCACAGAAAGGTAGAGGAAATCTGTTTATAGTGTAAGGTCTGTTACATGAAACAGTCTTAGTTAATTGGAACTCTCATTTATATCCCTATCTTTCTTTCCAGATGGCCCTCAAACCCTGCTGAAAGTGTATAAATGTATAGGCATTTTCTAAACAGCCATTATGTATGACACTGTAGAACATCAACCAAAATTTTCATAATGTAATTTTTATTTTTCTAATATGTTGCTTTGTAGTATGGGCACTTGACCACAAATTAAGAGAATATCTGTGACAATACTTCTAGCAAACAAGCAGAGAGCCTGCTTAAAGTCTTAAGTCTTCTAACAACTAGGTGCTTTAACAATTAGGTCACAGTTACTTATAATTAGCATATTCAATGTTAGTCTGTGAATGATTTTGTTAAAATAACTTTACAAGACCTTGGATAGTTTTTGCCTTTGAATTTCAAGGAATTTAAAGCTTGGCTCTGTAAATATTTTCCACTAGTTAGTCTAACATTAACAAATAACCTTGTCTGTCAGAATGAATGTTTTTTTTCCTTTTACTTCTCTCTTCTCATTTTCTTCCACAAGCAAATATAAAGATAGAAGAAAAAAATGGTAATTATGTTGAAAACTGTCTAATTTATATAAAAATATGTTTAAATTGAATCTTTGTTTGACCATCTTAATAGATCCAGTAAAGGTAATAACCTAAGCTGTCTGAACAACTCAACTCCATGTAGTAGTTCCAGTTAATGAGTTCAGCTGAACTTGAGTAATGTCTTAAATAGTCCATTTTCATGATCAGTGATAACATCAAATTACATGTGAATTGACTTTATTGTATATTGAACATACAGTTCATCTTTAAATTTTGGCATTTTTAATTTAACCTCTTAATTCAGTTCCTATTAAATAAGTAATAATCACATTTTAACTTTTCAAATGATTACATATTCATTTATAAGTTCATAAAGCAGAATCCTCATGGGTAGTGACTTTAAAAGGCAGTGACAGAACTTGCTTGTGCAAAAGTCAGATACAGAACCAAAGACTGGAAAATTTAAAGTATTTACAAATAAAGTGTGGTTATTAAATGATTATAAAATCAGCCCTGGCTGGTGTGGCTCAGTGGATTGAGTGCCAGCCTTCAAACCAAAGGATCGCTGGTTTGATTCCCAGTCAGGGCACATGCCTGGGTTGAGGGCCAGGTCCCTGGTAGGGAGCCTGTGAGAGGCAACCACACACTGATGTTTGTCTCCCTCTCTCTGTCCTTCTCTTCCCCTCTCTCTAAAAATAAACAATAAATTAAAAATCTTTAAAAAATAGTTCTGCTTTATAACCCCATAAATCAATAATTCTTAATATGATGTCACAATTTTGGATATGACATTTAATCTATTTTCTGATAGAAAAATTAATTCAACAAACAGCAATACATTATTTTTAAAAGTGTACTGAAATTTGAAAGAAGACAGTTACAATATTAATAATGGAAATGAGTTTGAAGTATGTGCTTTTAAGGCGGCAGTACTTTTTAGGTCACAGCCTGAATAACTGTCATGTCAATAATTAAGGGGGAGGGAGGGAGAAAAAAGCAAGCTACTAACCACTAGGAGTAATTTACCACATTCCTTATTTATAGGATAAGTGACATCTTTGACAAAATTTTGAGGAAAAAACAACAAACTCCACCATAATAAACATTCTTATATTCTTTAAAATACAATAGAATAACACACATTCATCCTTAGAGTATCATTCCATTTTCACTATTACAGTACAAGTTGATATCTAACTTTTAAAACTTGAGATTGAATATCCTTCTAAATAGCTATTGTGATAAATAATTTCTTTATAGCATCACTTCAACATAAGGTTGCCGGGAATGTTGTTGATGATTTTCATGTATTTTGTACCTTTACTACTGCCAGTAAACATATGGCATACAGTTTAGATTCTGTCTGCATGTTAAACACATGCACTTCTTACAGCTCTCTCAGGTCAGGGCTCTTTAACACAAGCACAAGTTCCCAGGTGGACCTTTTCCTCAGAAATAATTTTTGCCATATTCTGTATGCTTACATGATATGTAATACACTACTGACAATAGTACTTGCAGTTTATATTTGCGACACTTGCTACTATGGACATATCATTCACAGTTTGTTGGGTTTGCTCCCATGGCTAAGACCTTTCATATAGACAATTTTGTTAAGAACTTTATTACTTGATCACCATGAAAGCATTTATGAACACAAATTCCTTATTAACACAAAACACTAATACCAAAGCAGGGAGAAATAATAAAGAGATATATGAGGAAAAGAATAATTAATACTACAAAGAGACCTTAAGCAAAATGGGATTAGTTGAATAAAAATCAAAAAACACACTAAAACTATATGTGTTGTATGGCACTATAGTTTAAAAGCAAGCTCATAACTATATGGGATACCTCGGGTCTAATAATTTATAATTATCTGCTGTGTCACCTGTGAATTCCTTTCAAAAGTGAAAGAGAAAAAAAATTCTCTCAGATAAACAAGAATTGGAATATGTTGCCAGTAGACCTGCCTTGTTAAATATGTTAGAAAGAAGTATGTACCTATACTGCCTGTGAAGAGATACTGTATTAATTAAAAGTGGACTTATATTGCCCTGGCTGGCATAGCTCAGTGGATTGAGTGCGGGCTGTGAACCAAAGGGTTGCAAGTTTGATTCCCAGTCAGGGCACATGCCTGGGTTGTGGGCCAGGTCCCCAGTGGGGGCCACGTGAGAGGCAACCACACATTGGTCTCTCCCTTCTCTCTTTCTCCCTCCCTTCCCCTCTCTAAAATAAATAAATAAATAAAAATAAAAGTGGACTTACATTAACTGCAAATGCTAAGGCAACTGCTTCACTACAAAAAGTGAAAAGAAAGTATAACAAATATAGTAAAAAAGGAGAGAATACTATTTATCAAAAATGCTCAATTAAAAACCACAAAAGGCAGAAATAGAGTCAAAGACAAAAAATAGAAAAAAAAACAAGGGGAACATTAGAAAACAGTAATAAATATGATAAACATTAATACGACTATATCAAAAACAGTTTAAATGTCAATGTTATAAACACATTGATTAAAAGAGATTGCTAAGTACAGCAAAAAATAATACCCAACCTTGTGCTGTGTACAGTGAAACCACTTTAATCCATAGATTTAAAGAAAATGGGTGGAGAAAAGTATACAATGCTAACACTAGTCAAAGAAAAGAGGAGTAGCTATATTATTGTTACACAGACCAGACTTCAAAGTAAGGAGAGGTATAGGAATAAAGAAAGGCATTATACATTCATAAAGTGTTGATTCTCCAAGAAGATGTAACTATCCTTAAAATATGAGTTTAGCAAAAGAAAGTCAAGCCATATGAGGTAAACACTTATACAAAAGGAAGGATTAATCCACTATCATAATTGGAAACTTTAATACCCCTCCATCAGAAATGGACAGATCCAGATGTAGACAAAAAATCAGTAAGGGCATAGCTATCAATCAACTAAATATAATTGACATTTGCAGATAGTTTCATTCAACAACAGCAGAAAACACATTCTTCTTAAGCTCTCACATGGAACATTCACCAAGACAGAGCACATTATGGTCCATAAAACACTCCTTAACATATTTTAAAAACCTGAAATCATACACTGACTGCTTTCTCACCACAATGAAACAGGATGTGGAGGAAAGGAAATCCTTTTGCTCTGTTGGTAGGAATGCAGGCTGGTGCAACCACTGTGGAAAGCAATATACATCAAAAAATTAAAAAATGGATCTGTCTTTTGACTCACTTCTAGGAATATATCCAAAGACACCCAAAATATTAATTTGAAAGAATGTAAACACCCCTATGTTTACAATCGATTGTTATTTACAATTGCCAAGATATGGAAGTAGCCCAAGTATTCATCAGTAGATGAGTGGATAAAACAGCTATGGAACATTTATACAATGCAATACTGCTCAGCTACAAAAAAACAAGAAAAATTTTACCATTTGCAACAGCATGGATGTAGCTGGAGGACATTAGGCAAAGTGAAATTAGCTAGTCAGACAAAGAGAAATACCAGATTTCACTGATATATGGAATCTAATGAACAAACTGAACTATCACGCACTATAGAGACAGACCCACAGATAGCAGGATGACAGCTAAGGGGCAGGCAGAGTTAGGTGATTGAGGGACTGAACAAAAAGGAAAAAGAACTCACGGACATAGACACTAGTGCAGTGGTTGTGGCGGGGAGATGTATAAGGAGACTAAATAGCAATGGAAAAATACAATAAAGATTAAGCTTTAAATAAGAAAATAAATAAAACCAAAAGATGTTTCTTTGAAAACAGTAATACAATCAATAAGATTCTAAAACAGGCTAATACTAGGTTAGTGGTTCTTTTCTCTCAACACTAAATATTGTGTTTTCTTCCACTTCTTGCTTGCATGGTTTCTGAGGAGAAGTAGGATATGATACTCACTTTTGTTCTTGTATAAGTGAGCTATTCCTTCAGGGTTTTTCTTTATCTTTGATTTTATGTATTTGGAAATAATATGTCTAAGTGTAGCCTTTTTGGCATTTTTCCTACTTGATGGGACCTTAGTTTCCTGGGTCTGTGGTTTGGGGTTGACATTGATCTGGGAGAAATTATGTCTTTATAGTTTTGAGTAAAATGTAAAGTAAAAGGTAGCTCATTTCCAATTGGTTCCAAGTAAAGAAACACATTTGAAATAGTTTAAGTCAAAAAATGATACTTCAAATGGGAAGTTTATCAGCCTAAGTATAAGAGAGTATTCTCATTTTCAGAAACATAGAAATGCGGGGGAACATGATCTTGAGTTCAGAATGCCATCTTTCAGTTTTCTTCTCTTGGCGTCTCCTGTCAAAATTCTACTCCATATACTTTCTCAGTAGTGCAAACAGTTGGGGTCTGTGAGCATATTGTGAAAGATGGCATGTCATATTTCTATGAGCATGGCTTAAAGATATTTCAGAAGAAACTAGAAACCATTGCAATTTCAAACCATCAGAGCATGAATCACTACTCTTATTCTGAGCAGGCATTTACTTCAGTTGTCATAAAACCACGGCCAGAGATTGCGACCCGTCCAGTAGCACAAACCTAGTGGTCTCCACCCAGCCCTGGAGAAGGTGGTTTTCAGAGAGAAGTAATTATTTCATCCTTTATTGTTTTAGCTATCTTTGACTGTAGAATGTTTTCTTTAGTATATAACATATACACACAACCAGAAAACATTGTAAGTAGATGTAACAAATGTCACCATTATTTATGTATGATTTGTTTTCTTTTTCTGACATCCATTTTCTTTTTATAATGAGTTGAAAATACTAAGTATTGAGAAAATGGATAATAAGGTTTAATTTTTTTTAAATGAGATATTTTGGCTGAATGTTGATTTTCCTTTCATTATATGATCTGGATGATAATTGTGACATTACTTCTGAATGAGATGTGAGCCCAGAGGACTAAGGAGAGGCTGGAAGAAAATGGGAAGAGAGTCCATAAAACCTTAGAAAAGCCCATTTGACACTGTCTGTTGAATGGGCTTAAACTTGAGTGATATGTATGTCTTAGGTTGCCAATTTTAATACTGTTTTCAGTACAAACCGTTTTGGTTTAAAGTGCTTATGCTCAGGGAATATTGTGTTATCCTTAAATTATCAAGAAGGCAGGTGGCTAAGTAAGTAATTAGTTATGGCCTGGGGATTTATTTATTTCTCCTACAGTTTCAATTGGAGCATAGCAAAACTTGCAGAGAGTTGAGGATAAAAAGGAAATACTCCATGTTTGGGTTTTCATGTTTCTCCCTCACATATACATTATCATTATGTTGATCTTTTCTCTTTTAATCTAAGTAAATGAGGGAAGTTGCCTAGCGTGGTTAACAGCACACAGTCACACAAGAGTTAAAAAATGCAACCTCGTAAACTTTACTTTAGAACATAAGCATTTTAGCTACTTCTTAATGAGTTTCACATTAATGCAGTCAATTGCTGACAGTGAAAACCAGTCTGTTTGGAGCCAATATTGACACAGATTAGGAGATTAGGAGAATCTCTAGGAGATTCTAGGAGAAGACAAATGCCCCCACATTATTCTTAGCTCAATTGTCTACATTTATAAGTGAGAAAACACATGCCAATCTATATCTACACATGCATACATATATTTTTATCTCTATTTTTGAGATGACAAATTATCTATTTCTTTCTATGCTGTATGGACAAATGACCCATTCATAATGTCATAGCTGAAATAGCTGTGGATCTATGCCCCATCTATCTTCTGTCTATGACACTATTTCTCCACTCACTAATACATTCATTGTGGAGGTCCAGTGTTTTACCCTAATAATCTATAGGTATGATATTCTCATTGTTTTTTAGTGGAATGGAGGCTCTACTGATACACGACAGTAATATTGTCAAAATGGCAGAGGAATTAGAAGTATTTTGGGGCTTAATTACTCCCTTTCTCTGGAGAATATGACTGTTAAAGTTATATATTGCTCATTGATTATGCATGACACTTTTATGTGAACATTCTATGTCCTAATTTCTTATTTTGATCTTTTAATCTCTCTAAAAATATAGGGCATTTTTCTCTTGCAGATCTCATATTTTGTTCTAAAACTCTTGTGATGGCAAGGCATTTACTTTCTCCTTTTGTTGTTTTCTATATTGCTATGTGCCTTAATTCTATGCTATTCTACTCATATGTGGGATATAAAAGCAATGAATGAAAAAAATAAGAAAAGCAAATCAATAAAACCTCATAGATACAGACAATAGTATGATAGTTACCACAGGAAGTGGGGTAGGGACTTAGTAAGGGATAAAGGGGGTCAAATTTATGGTGACAAAAAATTTGACTTTAGGTGGTGGTCCCACACTGCAACATACAGATGAAGTATCGTATAGTATTGTACAGTTGAAACCTATACAATCTTATTAACCATTGTCACTCCAATAAAATTAATTAAAGAATGGAGTGTTAATCAAGTTTAGTATTTCATCATTTAACACATTTGAAACCTCACCTCCTACCTACACTCACACACATACACACACAAAGGGGCTCATCAATTATTTAAAAATGATTTAGCACTGAGAGACTATACATGAAAACAAAAAAATCCTCAACATTAGTGCATTTTGTACTTCAGATTTCATAATTATATTTTTTCAATTTTTAAGTGTATTTTATTGATTATGCTGTTAGAGTTGTCCCAATTGTTTTCTCCTCTTTATCCCCCCTCCCTGCAGTGCCCCCCACCCTCCAGCACTTCCCCCGTCTTTAGTTCATGCCCATGGGTTGTACATATAAGCTATTTGGCTTCTCCATTTCCATACTATTCTTAACCTCCTCCTATTTTGTGGCCACCTATTATGCTTTTTATTCCCTGTCCCTTTTCCTCCCATTCTCCTCTTACTCCTCCCCACTGATAATCTAATCAAAGGAATAAATATACACTTAGTCCTTATGACATTGCAACCCAAAAGCAGACAAATAATTTCATTCTGTCCACTATAATTTCTCATCCTGAATACAATGCTGGATTCTTTTTTTAAAAAATATTTTCAATGTTTTGCAAAAAAGAATAGAATTGCATGGTCTTATATTAAACAAGATGTATCACTAGGCAGCTTCTCTGGGAAATATGCTCTTCTACAAAGTTCTGTTTCAGAAACGTCCATGAGAAAGTTAAAGAACAATACCAGTCAGAAGAATAGTAAAACTGCATACCATTGCAACAAAGACCTCCAGCAATCCTACTCGGGCTGAGATGGTCCTTCAGCTTTGTCATGAATGGGGGAAAAGGTACTGAACCTTGCAACAGTTTCTCATCCCCAACTTACCTGACCACCCCAGTGTCGGTCAGTCTTTGAACCTGGGCTGCATTTCCAGGACACATGATCTTGGAAAGGTGACTCTAAAATCTAGAGTAGCTTCTTCAGAGAGAGACTCAGCTGAGAAACACCCTTCCAGCAGCTGCAGGAATGAATGCTTCAGTCCTGATGGTGGCTGAGGATTTTTAAACCACCTAAGCTTTTTATGATACTCTAAGTTTGGTAAGTTGGAGTTAGAGATATTTGGACCCATTTCAAGTTCAGTGTGAAAGCACTCAAAGTTTTATCAAGCTTATAAGACTCCCTAGAGCTCAGCTCATCTTTAATGGGGGAGAACAGAGGTGTGTCTCTTTGCCAGATGTGTCTGGCATGGCTTAGGCAGTTTCCCTCTTGCACCCAAGTGCCTGGCAGCCATATTGCTTGACATGAGTGACTCCACTTTGTTTTATATACTTTATGCTATGTTGACCAGACCAATGTCGTGATATCGGTCCTGCTCTCCACAACAGTTCATAGTTGTGTATGAAATGTTCATTTTACCTATTAACTGATTAAAAATGTTTCACTAAAATTACTGAGTATCTTTGGCGCTAGATTCTGTGCTGTTGAGGGTTACAAATTGTCATTCTGTTTAGAATGTGAGATCTCTTAAAGAATAAAGTCAACAAACAGACAAACAGATCTACAAACAAGTTAACTGATAACTTCATTTGAACTACTGGACCTAAGCGTGAAGCTAGTTATGTTCAGGAGGTCCAATAATGCTAAAAAAATAATTTCCCTATTATTTTCTGATGAAGTTTACACAAGTCATTTTAAATCAATTGACTTTTATTCCATGAATTTAAAAGGACTTAAAATGTTTAAGGGGACCTATGATTATTTGTCAAGTAAATTAATGTGATTGTGTTCATACAAACTTGGAGGATAAATTAAATAAGAATCGAGATATGTGGGAAAGTTAATGAAGTTAATTAAAGTATTGTTTCTGAAACCAATAAGTAAAAATAAAAATATAGGGTAATTGTGAGCCATAGAAGTAAATACTTAAGACATTCATTAAAATTAAAGAGCTGTTCTTATCACTGTTATCCTAATAATAATAATGATTTTGATAATAGTAGAAATGAATGTAAATCCTTGTAAAATAAATACTGCTTAGATATGAAAATAACATTAAGAGCACTGTTGTACTGTATGCCTCTTGGTTTATTTGCATTTGCTTTATTTTTTAAATTTTTCCCTTTATTTTATTTTTTATTACCACATTTTTTATTGTTGTTCAAGTATAGTTGTCTCCATTTTCTCCCCTACCCCAGCCATCCCCACTAATTTTATACATTTTAGAAATTATTGCATTTGCTTTAATATCTTCTTAATGTATGCATATAGGTATGTATGTATGTATATACCACACAAACACATATAACTTTATGTCAGATTTTTAATGACAATGTAAGTCTTCAAAACTAATATTAGGTTTATGTCTTTCATAACAACTATGATTTTTCACTTAATTCACAATCAGCTTTGCCTTCTCTTCATTATTCGGTGCCCCCAAAAGTTGATATTTACAGATTGTATTGCTGGGGCCATTACCCTCAGCTTCTGGTTGAATTAGTAAGGGATGCAGCAGCAGAAGACTAGAGGCTGGAAGGGCAAAGATTTTGAGGTGTTTCTTCACTTTGGGCCTTGATAAAGGACTTGCTGTGTCCCCTTTCCATGGTTCCAGCCAGTCTTACAACCATTTTCCTATATCCCTAGTTTTTGAGCTAGGGAAGAACATAGCTTCTGGCTATAGCTAGTCCTTGGTTTATTCAATATATTTTGTTTGTTCTCTTAATCCTTTCCACAATTCTGTATATACTATAGTAATTAAATTATCTTTGGAATTCCATATGAATGTGTCTATATGAATTTGTTCAGACCCTGACTAATACAACACATATGGAAGAAAGTTTGATAGCATTACACATAATGAAACTGACTCTACTAAGTTTAAATGAACTGCTTAGATTTCCATAATGTGTTAGATGTGATTCATTCATTCTGTAAATATAAACTGCATGCATATAATGTTCCAGTCTCAGATGGTATCTAGTCAGAAGAAAACAGTGTTGATAAAATAGCTTCTCTGCACATTGTTACATACTTGAGATAAGCAATTTCAGTACTAAAAAATTTTATATCATCACTGTCACGTGGGCAAGGGAATCTACCCAAGTGTGAGAGTAACTCACTGTGCATTTCTTGGAAGAGCTGAAATAATTCAAGCACAATGTTCTGAGTACATATCTGAATTTGACTCATGCATCTGTACTCTTACAGTAAACTAGGCTTCTAATGTGAATTTTGTCTAAGGAAGATACCTCAGTGGAAAATAGCATGTAGATTCAAGTAGAGTGAGACTCAGACGTGTTTTACAAAGCTGTTTCCTCCATTGTTATTTACATGAGAAACCAAAAAAATTGCCAAAGCCAAGTAACGTAAGAACAGATGAAATATTTAACATTAAAATGATTCTCAAAGAATTTTAGTGATATAGAAAAATAATCATGATATACAATTATTTTTTAAATGTCCAAAACAGCATATATATGGTTGGCCAAAAAGTTCGTGGGATTCTTTTCCAAAAAATAAAATATATATTTTTCATCTTCATCAATAACTTTATTGATTTGGATATTTTAAGTGTGCCAGCTATCTCCCACATAGTATAACCTTGACTGTTCTCAATTAGCATCTCAATTTGATCGCTATCAATTTCAACTGGTCTTCTTGACCATGGAGCATCATCCAGCAAGAAATCTCCAGCATGAAACTTTGCAAACCACTTTTGACACATTCCATCAGTCATAGCACCTTCTCTATACATTGCACAATTTTTTGTGTGTGTGTTTCAGTTGCATTACTAACATTCTTGAATATGACAGCTGTTACAATACAATCTAACAAAATTGTTTTGAATGAAGTTAAAGACAACTAAGTGCTTCTAAAGCCATCTTATGGAAAAAAGCGAACTTTTTAGGTCAGCCCAATATACGAGTATATTTTATACACATAAAGGATGCATAAATAAGACAAACATATACTAAGGGATATTTTGTTTGTTTCCAGTCCTCCTATCAACCCAATTAAGAGGTATCATAGAAAAGAAAAGAAGTGGAACTTCAAAGCAAATAAAAAAAGTAAATCAACCACAGAAAATAAAACAGTAGATGTTAAATGAGAAAAAAATTCCAATCTAGAGTAAAGAAGAGCTGCATACCAGTCTGGGCATAGAATATAGGATAGTTTTTGCCTCCCTACTATTGTATTTAAAAAGGAAAAACAACAGCACCGATCCAGGAATAAACAATTTGCCAGGGATTCAACACAGCAAGGCCAGGATGGGATGAGAAGCCGATGAGACTAGTGCGGGCAGATCACCCACCAGTGAGTGACTGTTCCTTGTTAGAACCTCTGATTGTGTAGACACACTCTGAGGGCTAGAAAATTACAGTTTTAGGAGAACGCTAGTGCCCACAGCAGAAATACACACAAGTCAAGCAAATCTGGTAAGAAAGTGTCAAATAAAGATAAGGGAAAAGGGAGGCAGTGCTTTTCCCCCTAACTGACATGTCTTTTCTACTGAATTATTTTCTACCCTTGGGCCTTTTTCTTCCTCTTGCTTTAATCAACAGCAACATTGCCACAAAGAGCCAAAGGGATGGCAAAACTCAGTTCTGATTTTTGGACTTGTTTTCCTATCTTCCCAGTTGATAACTAAAGCTACCAGGAAAAATGAGTCCATGGATGAATATAAGCATAGATTGTTCAACATTAGAAACTCCATGTGTGTGAGGCATCAGAACCCTAGTGATAACTTCTACTTTTGTCCTGCTATTAAAAATGAGTGAGATGATCTGAGAAGATAAATGTTGGCTGAATCTATAGTGATGATCATTTCACAGTATATGTAAATCAAATCACCATGTACATTTTAAACTCATACAGTGATGTATGCCAATTATTTCTCAATAAAACTGGAAAAAATGGGTGAGAGGAAAGCTTCAAAAATTAAACAATATGTTAGGTTTTTTCGATTTCTAAAGTTATTTTTTAGAATAACCTTTGTCATCCTCATATTTATTTTCTCTCTAAATAAATTAAGCATCAGTTTAGCATTTTAAAATATTTATCACAATGCCTTTGGATGCAAAAATACTTAAAAATGCTAAATATATGTACATTCTATTTGTTTATGTAATTTCAATATGATTAAGAAAGATAAACAAAGTGAGAACTTTATCAGTTGAGTGAAAACAAAACACTCCTCCATAATTTCTCAGACTGCACCAACATGATTACTTTTAATCCCACATTTTTGAGTGGTAAATAAACTTTATGGACTCAGAGCATTATTCGTATACACTTAATCCTTCGTTAATAAGTTTTCCAGCAGTACCTGCCCCTCTGCCCTGTGAAGTGCTTGTTTTGCATTTCCTTTTGCCTGAGAGTCTCCTTCTCAGCAGTGTTTCAGAACTGACAGCTTCGCGTCTGGCGATAAGAGCCCCAGGCCTCAGGCAGCATGCTGTGTGCTCTGGAGTTTCCAAAAAACACACCAAGGCCCCACTCCTCTACAATCAGGAGAACAGCAAGACTCTCACAAATGGTAAGAATTAGAGTGAGGCAAAAAGAAATAAATCAGATGAAATTATCATAATCTAGCCTTACCTTTGCAAAAGACTCAGGCTCGGCTCTTTTGTATTACGGTGGGCCTTTCCATTAATTTCTCATTGTACTTAAATTCTAAGTGTCAACCTGTAAGAGGAAATGTTGTTTATTAATGATGCCTAAATATGTGTTAAATTTTTCTAGAACTGTTTCTAATGCCTTGCAACATGCCCAAACAATATGTTTAGGGAGTGTTATATTGGGGTGGTGAAAACTAATGAAGGATTAAACGGGCCAACTATTATCTGTCCCAGCAGCTTGTGGATATAAGTAATCAGGAAGCATTTTTTTAAAGAATCAGGGCATTTTTCAATATATTTTCTGTAGAGCCAAGAGAAGAACATTTTTCCCCCTGCAGTGATTAAGTACAATCTAAAATAGGTTTCTCAAGCCA